>CM029370.1:11237766-11540266 GCA_017165825.1 Hepsetus odoe | reverse complement strand
CTGTGCAAAAGTTTAGGCGATTGTGAAAGAAATGCTGTAAACAAAGTGCTTTCAGAAAAATAAATATTGATTGTTTATTTTTATCAATTTACAAAATGCAAAGTGTAGGCGAACAAAAGAAAAATCTAAATCAAATCAATATTTGGTGTTACTACCTTTTGCCTTCAAACCAGCATCAATTCTTATAGCCCCCACAGAGCCCTGATCTCAACATCATCGAGTGTGTCTGGGATTACATGAAGAGACAGAAGGATGTGAGGAAGCTTACATCCACAGAGAAGAGCTGTGGTGCAGTTCTCCAGATGTTTGGAACAACCTACCAGCTAAGTTCCTTCAAAAACTGTGTGCAAGTGTACCTAGAAGAATTGATGCTGTTTTGAAGGCAAAGGGTGATCACACCAAATATTGATTTGATTTAGATTCCTATTTTGTTCATTCACTGCATTTTGTTGATTGATGAAAATAAATGATTAACACTTCCATTTTTCTTTCTTTGTTTACAGTATTTTTTCTACACCTGCCTAAAACTTTTGCACAGTACTGTATATATATATACAGGGGTGGCATGGCGGTGCAATGTGATGCACTGTCGACTTACAAGGTCCTAGTTACAAGGTCCTGGGCTCGTTACCTAGGCGCCCAAGTTCTTTCTGTGTGGAGCTTGCATGTTCAGATCAAGCACTTTGTCATGCACAGTTTTACAAACTTGAGGTGCTGAATGAGGCATTCTCAAGGGCTCAGTAATTTCAAGAGTGGTACTGTCACCTTTACAATGATTTGCAAAATTTCTTTCTTGCTCAATAGTTCATGGTTTGATAACTGCTATTATTGCAAAGTTGAAGCTTTTAAAAACACCCAAAACTCCACTGCACAGTGGTGAAGCCGCCTTTACAGTGCATAATGTATAAGTAGCCAACACTCTGTCAGCTTAATAATTGCAGAGTTCCAACTTCCACTGCCATTAATTTCTGCACAAACACTGTGTGCCAGGATCTTCATGGAATTGGTTACCATGGCTTCCATAGCTAAGCAGCTGCATGCTAAGCCTCAAATCATCAAGCATAAGAGCCAAGTGTTGGAGTGTACTGCTGCCCAAGCACCTTACCACTAGAATCTGGATCAGTGCAAATGTGTTGTGTGGAGTCAGGAATCACACTTCTCCCTGGCAGTCTGATTAGCAAGCTTGGGTTTATCTGATGCCAGGAGAATAGTTACCTGGCTGACTGCATTATGACAGCTGTAGTTGATGGAGGGCTAATGGTATAGGGTTGTGTTTAGGGATTGGGATAAACTCCTTACTTCTCGTGTAGGGTAATCTTAATGCCTTAGCTGGCCAAAACATTCTGGCCAATTCTGTTTCCAAATTTATTTATAACAATTTGGGGCCCTTTCTGTTCTAGCATGATATCCCAGGATAAAAATCAAGGTCCATAAAGACATGGTTGCTTTGGTTGAAATTGACATGTCTACAAAGACCCCTGACCTTAACTCTACTAAATGTTTTTGGGATGATCTATAATGGAGATTTAAATACAAGTGCCTGATCTTGCAAATGTTCTCATGGAAGAATGGGCAAAATCTATGAACACCTCCAATCCTGAGGAAAATAGAAACTATTATAGATGCAAAAGGAGGACCAACGGCATATTGATGCATATGGATTTAGAAAAGAGATGTCACAATAGGTCCTGTAAGGTGTAATGCTTAGATTATTCAATAAAGTATATAGATTCACAGGTATGATTTGCTATGTTGTTAACTGTTGGTTGACAACAGAGATGAAACCTTTAAATCAAGCTGGAATACAATCATAACAGTGACATCACACGCAATTTTTTGGAACATTTTAGGTCATTCTATTATTTAATCCATAAACATCTAAGATAACAGCTAATAGCTGTTAACAGATAATAGCTTTCCATACACATCTTGTCCAACTGATTGGAGTAACAGTAATTTCACTGATTTATAATGCATTTACATTTACAGCCTTTAGCAGACGCAGGGTTAAGGGGTTAAGCAGGGGTTAAGGGTCTTGCTCAGGAACGCAATGGTGGTAGTGCCAGAGGTAGGTGAGATAAAAGTGACACAGGACACTTCACAACTCAAGCAGAATTTTGTTTAAATTTTCAAGCAACCAAAGTTGTATGAAAGTATAATTGGCATAAGTCAGCTTTGGTGTGGAAAAATGCTGTAAACCAAGAATGCTTTCAAAAATGGAAGTGTTAATCATTTATTTTCATTAATCAACAAAATGCAGTGAATGAACAAAGAAATCCCAAAATCAAATCAATATTTGTTAGCGACCACCCGTTGCCTCAAAACTTAGCATCAGTTCTTCTAGGTACCTTGCACAGTTTTTGAAGGCAGGTAGTAACACCAAATATTGGTTTGATTAGATTTTTTCTTTTGTTCGCTCACTTTGCATTTTGTAAACTGGTAAAAGTAAACTATCATTATTTATATTTCTGAAAGCACTCTTTGTTTACAGCATTTTTTCCTCACCTGCCTTAAACTTTTGCACAGTACTGTATATATATATATATATATATATATATATATATATATATATATACTCTCCTTATATATATATATATATATGTTGTTTTCTGCACTGGGGAGAGAAATGACTCCAATAGAAAATAAATAGAAAATAAAAACTATAAACCCTGCACTCAAATGCACTAAAAGCAATCACCTTTCTACAATAGAGCTGCCTGCAGGTAAATACTGTGACAGATGGGCTTATCAGTAGTCATGACTTTAGAATTCAGAACAAAAAGATGACATTAGAATGCATCTTCTCTATGAGGGCATGTTTGTTTGAAACACTTTGTTCAACAAAAGCTGCGCTCGGGTGTGTGTGGTGTTTGAAGATGGTCTTTATTGATTAGGGATCTGCAGGTTTGATGGAGTGTTTCAGCTTTCTGAATCTGTTTGGCCAGGCGCTCATTATAAAGCCATCCTCTACCCAGGCTACAAAGAGTAATGCGTTGATGAAATAAGGACTAACAATGAAATGTGGCAGATATGATATAACTGCTGTTTGTTGGACAGTGTAATTGGGCTGCTGTAAATGGTAAAAGCCACAAGAGACATATGAGAGCAGAGCACTGGCCACTGTTCACTAGTCAGCCTGCTTTTACTGTCTCCAGTATTCTTTTGGCTTCTCTGCCTCGGCTCTGGCCATAATGGGGCATTTGTGTCTCTTAGGATCTAATGGAGCATTATGGGATTAACAGCTAGCAGTATTCTCTGTCTTTGTACATGTCTCTCTCTCTCTCTCTCTCTCTCTCTCTCTCTCTCTCTCTCTCTCTCTCTCTCTCTCTATCTCTCCCACTCCCCCATTTTCTCACTCAAATAGCGCTTAGTTTTTGTACACGGTTGGAACAATGAATGATACATGTCTCATATGTATTATGGAACATGTCTGACCCCCTGTTTGACACTACTTAAAAAAATAGCAGGCAGTCTCCTCAAGGTACTGTAGCAGAAAGGATCCGAGGCATGCCCTTTCTTTCTCCATGCTTTGATAAAGTTAAAGTTTAATCTTTTTCTCATCAGTAAATAAAACTTGAAGAGTTGAAGATACTCTTTGCTTCATCTCTGTACTTTTGTTTTCCATGACTGAACACTTTGATGCCTTTTGTTCATTACACCAGTGGTTCCTTCTTCCTTGTTTAATTTTAGGACATTTCTGGAATATTGCCACAGGTTAAGTTCAGGGTGTGATCAAATTTCTTTAAAACTACTTTAAATTCAGTTGAAATGATTTAAAGCAATGTTTAAACACTGCATTATAAAAATCATTGTGCCGCCTGCACCAAATTAGCTTTTTATTAGCAGCCTATATCATTATTTTTGCTATATCACCTCTGAGGTCAGCATCCCCATACCAGGTTAAGCATAGAGTCACCATTTGTTCCAGTGGTAATTCTCATAACCTCAAATGCCTTGGCGAAAAAAATTGAATTGCCTTTTCCTTTTTAAAAAATGGCAAAGTTTAAAAAATGAAAGTTGTGATAGCGATACACCCAGTAACAACTATGACACAATGACTAAATAGAGTAAACATACTAGGAACCTCTAAAGTAATAATTATAAAAATCTGTATGATTTGCATTTACGTACATATTTAAATGCAATATCAGTAGCTCACATCGCTTTTAAAAATAAATATGCATTAGAGAAATGGTCATGCAGGTCATTTTAATCTGCCTCATGGTTTCTACTAATCTATATTTGCCCTGCTTAGTATTTCAAGTGGAATATTAATGCAATGCAATGCAACATGCGGAGCTTGAGGCGACCATTATTGGGGAGAGTGTGTCTCAGCAAATCACATTGTGAACTGTAGCGGAACTAATTTGTTGATTGTTGGATTTTTATATTATTGCGGTGTATTATTAATAATACATTGAATTGTTATTGACATTTGTTTTGATAATTTTTGAACACCTAAGCTACTCAAGGTTTTATAATACGTCTAACTGATCGGTAATAAAAATCAGTAAAACAGCTTCAAGTGGCATATTGCTTATTTTGCACAGTGTGATTTAGCTGCACTGCTACGACATTGTGAGCAATGCCTGCAGCTTGAGGAATTTGACCTCTCAACCCTCATGAGAACAGTTGTTTCAGCGTTTCTGAAGAAGCACTTCTCAGTGCATTGCTAAAAGGTCATAATTCAGTCACACAGGGGCCTAAGTTTAGCTCCTCTGGTCTACAGTAGCACTGTACTCGGTCATCTCGTTAGTCCCTTGTTATTTGTCTTTTTGTGAATCTACACCACTTGTTTGATTTACTGAATGGAACACGTTTTGTCGCGTATCAGCGACAGAACAATAGCAACTATTATTTCTGGACCAATTCTAGCATCTGCTTTCACATCATCCCATTCCGTTCCGAAAGGCCCATTGCTTTCAATAGAGTGAATAGTGGCAATTAAGTCTTACTTTGATTGCGGTTTGATTACATTTATGTGGTGCTGTTTAATTTTCCATTTGACAAAGCAGCAATAAATAAAATGTCTCCCTTGTCTGTGATGAGAAAAAAGCTTTATTATGAATGCAGACAGCTGGGTTCAATGTCAAGCTGAGCTTTTTTCATGAAATTCCTTTTTCACCTTTTCATCATCAGCTTTATGTAAGCACACACATTTCATGTAAATATGAGGACAATCTGAAAGGAATATACTTTTCAAAATGTTTTCAAATGAGCATGTATCTTGTTTGTTAGTTTTTCAAATACATATTTCCAGGAATAAAGTAGAAAAACATTATCATGTGTTAATATTTCTGATTTGTGAAGTTTAGTGTTTTTATGAAGGGATCTGTAATAGACTAACCTGTTTATACCCCTGCTTGTAAAGTCAGTGCTCATGTACACAAACCTCTCATGCTCTCAGCTGTCATCGAGTATACACACTGATGAACAGTTGGAATTAAAAAAGTAAAAAAACAAAGTTTTTTGCCGAATTCAATTCTTCGCGCCGAACTTCAGACATTTGATGGTGTTTTACAGTGACTCTTTAGGTGATGGTTCAGTAACATTCCAGCCTTAGATTATATTTTTAATTACAAAACTGACCCCATTTGTTGGAAATCAAAACATGGTGGCTGATAATTGGCTATATCACTTCCTTAATATTCAAATGGTTTAGCTGTATGTGGACTTCAGTTTTTATCTTCCTAAATGATGAGGTCATAAAAATGATTGGACAACAGTCATTTAAAGTTTTAAAATTGTAAACATTTTTTACATCCAAGTAAACACTGTTGTTTAAATCATACTGTTTCCTCCCATACACCAAGTTTTGAATCTACCTTGCTATAAAAAACAACAGATAAATGCAACATAAAAATTTAAATTTCCAAAAGTGAATATTTCTAGCCCTGGATAAACATGAGCAGTGAAACAATCTCTTGAATTGTGCCAGTCAAATAAACCCAGCCAGACATTATTATAGACACTTCACACGTTTCAGGTGTAAATTTGTATCAAATCTTTTCTGGATGACAACCTTTTGAAAGGCAGCAAAGAAAGTATACTGTTTCAGTGGACAATAAGTACTGCACATGTGCTTATGGTGTGTCCTGCAGTATCAGAAGACACGTAAGTGCTAAAATGTGAGTCACCCTGCCACCCCCACTCCTTTTTGTGGTCAGCCATGGAGGGAACCTTGAAACCAACGCATTGAATGACTTCAAAGACATTACTTTAAATCATTCTTCAGGGCGCAACCAAAGACGACCTAAACTATGAAACAGCATCAGCAACGATGGGCATTAAGGGTGCCCATGTCAGGTGAATGGAATACCAGCCACTTGATGCTAATTTAAAGCCTATAGTGTTATCTGTCAGTAAGGGCGCACCTACCCAACAAAGATGTCCCGCCATTAATCAAGACAGCACCTTGTTTTGTGTAAACACAGAGGCAACGGAATGTCTAAGGATACTAGTGTGTGTTTTAGTTCCATGTCCTTTCATCTCTGTGATTCAGCTGCTGCACATCTATCCACTTGTCAAAGCACTGTCAATCTTGTGTTGAAGTTGCAAAGCTTAGCTTCCCGATTTTCTCTTTTGTCATGTACTCATTGAAATAAGATGGAAAAAGTTCCTGGGTGAAGCTTTTACGACCATCCCTGGCTCAATGTAATAAAGAGTTTTACAGCATTGACATATAAATACAACTTTTGGTTCCCTGAAGAACCAAAGTGAACTTTTTACTTTGAGAACTTTTCTCTTAAAATTTTCTTAAAGGAACTGAAAGTAGTTTTTCTTTGGATTCACTACAAAGAACCACTTTGGTCATATATATATATTTTTGATGATACATATAGATCTAAACAGCATTTGTCATATGGCTGGCTTAACTTTCCAGCGCTGGACAGGTTACCTACTGCAAATCAAAGGTTATTAATGAGATGGGTATCTGGAGACATTATGTAAAATAAATAAATAAATAAATGTATATATATATATATATAAATATATATATATATATATATATATATATATATATATATATATATATATATATATATATATATATTATTTATTTATTTTTTTTTTATGAATATGAATTTATGATATGAAGTGGGATTCCAGGGTCAGGATAAGGAAACACTAGTCTAAAACAGCGGCTACACTGACCAACAAATAATGGCTCATGTAAGACTAGCCCAATAAGCACATAGCAGTGTAACTAAATCAATTAAGTCAAATTTGGTTTATGATTTGATAGTCAGTGTTATTTACATGGCTGCTCCAAATAGAGGTTGGTATTTTTTTGTGCGTCACCACAAAGTGGTGAAAATCCTAAAAAAATCACATTTTTGATATTGCTGTAAATAGTTATGACTATTACTTCATTCTATTCTCTGTATTTTAGAATACTGTGCATGTATTATTGGATTACATGTTGTATTTACAGCACCAAATAGCATTTGATAGTGTCCACATTAACAGGTGGTCATGGAAGGACCATTCCATTATTTAAAGAAAGATGTTAAAAACCAGACTAGAATTTGCTGAATGTTTATAAGACTAAAATGTTTCTGAGAGAATGTCCTTTGGACTGATAAGACAAATCTGGAGCTTTTTGTCTAGTCAGATCAGCCCTGTGTACACAGAAAAAACAAAGCTTTCAAAGAAAAGAATGCTATACCTGCTATGAAAAATGGAGGTGGCTTGGCTATGTTTGGGTGCTGTTTTGCTGCGTTTGGGATGGGGAACCTTTCATTTCCAGGGCACAATCAAGACTATCAAGGCAATGAAGGAAGATCAGCCTCATCTGGGTACTCAAACAGGGTAATGACCCAAGACTGCTAAAAACATCTATTGTAAAATGGCCCTCTATTACCCTTCATCTTAATCATATTGAACATCTATGAAAAGATCTGAAAAATACAGCGTGAATAAGACACGCTTCAACCCTGAGAGAGCAGGACAGATAAGAGTTTCTTTGAGAGATACAGAAATTGCTTGTTGGAAGTAATTGCTGCTAAAGTTTATGCAACAGAATGCTAAGGGTATCATTATTTTTGTTAACTTTCATTTGTTTTATTATGTTGTAAATTAATTTTAAGAAATCTCATTTCTGTTTCACATGGATTCTGTAATAATGTAGATATGTTTTTTGTGTTCTTTATTTGTTTGTTTTTTTGTGGAAGTGTACCACTTTTATGTCTGCATTTGTGTCTACCTATGTAACCATGTAAATGCAACTGTAGTATTAGAAATAGAGTTTTTTTATTTTTATTTTTTTTTATTTTTGCAAGACCAATTTGGTAATTGCAAGGAGTACGGGTGGTGCAATCCATTTTGTTTCCATTTTTGTTTTAATCAATTTTAGTTAGGGACAATTCAGTTAGCTATATTTTTTGTAAATTAATATTTATATTTATAGGGGCAGCAGTGGCCTAGTGGTTAGGGAGTTTGCCCCGCATCGGAAGATTGTGGGTTTGATTCCCTCACAAGTAAGTTGCCCTGAGGTACCCCTGAGCAAGGTACCATCCCCGTCACTGCTCCCCGAGTGCTTTCAATAAATGCTGCACGGTGTTTGTGTGCATGGGTTAAAAGCAGAGGTCCAATTTTGTTGTGGTTCACACTTGCTGTGCTGTGACCTCGCAATGACAAGGGTTGTCACTTTCACTTCACTTATCACACTTGAAATCACCATATGGCAAGACTCAAAACAAAATCTAATGAAGTGAAATGATCTCATAGTAATTGCTCTTTGTTTTTTGGTATGTTGACCTGGTCTTATTTACTGTCCCTGCTCCTTGACCTCAGTCTAGTTTGGCTTGTAGGTTATATCAGATTGGTGAGATTTTTTAAACTGATGGTGTTGGGTTTGAAAACTTGAGGTGGAACACAAAAATCTTGTCTCTGGAAAGAGCAAGGGGCAGTATTGTGCATTTACTAACTTTTTGTTGATTCTGGACTAAATATGGATTCCATTTCATTCCAGTCAGTCTACCAGATCTGTCACTAAAAACAACTTTTTCCTCATTCAAATACCCCAAATCATTTATAGCACATATAGGCTTAAACTTTTCTTCTACTGCTAAACTGAAAAATTTACATACAGTAAATGCAAGAGCTCTTTGTTCTTCTCTTATTGTGCAAAGTATGTCTGGCTTCCAATTTCTTGACAGCTTACAGCTGGGGAATTGGGGCAGAGGAGTGGGGGTGGTTGCTTGTTGGTTCTCGGTGGGATGTGGCCATGATCAAAGTTAGACTTTAATTTCCTCAAGCAGCTTAATGAAGAGGCCTTGCTGTTCAGTCCTGGCCATGGCGAGCCCACTTGGGGTTCACTGTACACGATAGCGTTCCACCATCTGCATAAAACGCTGACTTGGCTATGGTGCGACTTGGCCACAAAGGACAGCGGGTGCTGTATTATGTGCAGACCTGTGGAGATGAAAACCCCCTCCCAGATGGGGGAGAGTGCTTATATTGGACCATGTGGCCAAAGGCACGTGTGCCACTTTGGCATCTCTGCACATGCTTCCAGTAGGGAAGAGTGAGCAGCAAGCAGAGCGGTCTGCCAGCTTCGCTGCAGGATTCATCTTGACATTTGTGACTAACCAGCACCAGAAGTGATGAGATCAGGAGACATATGTCAGCTACCTCGCCTTGTCCTGTAAATTAGCTTTTATTCGGATGTGGCTAAACTGACATATTCATCATATTCTCTTAACTCTTATGACCCTCAGGACCCATTTAGGAACTAATGCATCAATTTCCCATTCAAAGCTGCATATCCTTCCCGTTGTAACTACTAAAATTAATGTTCCTAATTTGTAGTGGCCTCTTGATAATAAAATTTAATTGTAAATGGGAACTCAATTGATATTTTATGATTCAATCATGGAAGAAAGGAAGTAATTCAGAGATATCTGATATGGATTATTGATAAATATACAATGGCAATAATAGGATCCAGGAGTCATGATTTCTATAAGAAAATGAGCATTTTAACAATCCATGCACCTACTGGTGATGTCTTCACCGTTGCAGTTGAATTACAGTAGCACAGCTCATGTACATACATGTTTAAACTTCCATTTTTGCTAAATTAATTATGTGTATTAATTACATTACATTACATGAATTAATTACTTGTAGAATTACATATGTGTAATTGCATGCGTAACAACTGATGTTAATATATATATATAGAATATAGAATATAGAATATATATATATATATATATATATATATATTATTCTTCTTTTTCTTTCGTTTGCTCCCATTTAGGGGTCGCCACAGTGGATCAACCATCTCCATTTCTTACAGTCCTCTGCATCTTCCACACTCGCCGTTACTTTGAACTGTTGACCCCAAGTATTTAAACTCCTCTACCTTTGTCACCTCTACTCCCTGCATCCTAACCACTCCACTTTCCTCACTTTCATTCACACTCATGTATTCTGTCTTTGACCTACTCACTTTCATTCCTCTCCTCTCTAGCACGTATCTCCATCTCTCCAGGTTCTCCTCAGGCTCCTCCCTACTCTCATTGCAGATCACAATATCATCAGCAAACATTATCGTCCACGACTCCTGTCTAACCTTGTCCATCAGCCTGTCCATAAAGTTAACATTGGGGCAGCGGTGGTCTAGTGGTTAGGGAGTTGGCCCTGGATCGGAAGATTGTTATGGAAGAATCCATATCAGTTCAATACCCACCCCAGTGGGTTGCCCTGAGGTACCCTTGAGCAAGGTACCGTCCCCATCACTGCTCCCCGGGCGCTTTCAATTGCTGCCCACTGCTGCACGTGTGTGTATGGGTTAAATGCAGCGGTCCAATTTCGTTGTGGTTCACTGTCTGCTGTGCCGTGACCTCGCAATGACAAGGGTTGTCACTTTCACTTTCATTCCACAGATTAAACAGTGGAATGGAGCAGCAATGGCCTAGTGGTTAGGGAGTTGGCCCCAGGATCAGAGGGTCGTGAGTTCAATTCCTAGACCATTAGGTTGTCCAGAGGGTTGTGAGTTCAATTCCTAGACCATTAGGTTGTCCTGAGGTACCCATGAGCAAGTTATCGTCCCTGTCACTTCTCCCCAGGTGCTTTCAATAGCTGTCCCCTGCTTCACATGTGTGTATTGGTGAAAATACTCTTCAAAAAACACTTGTGAGCACTTAAATGAAAGTGACTATTCTTGTCATTGTGAAACGCAGAGGTTGAATTTCGTTGTGTTGTGCTATGCTGCGTTTCACAATGATAAGAGTAGTCACTTTCACTTATGTACTCACAAGTGTTTTTTGAAGAGTATTGTCACCATTTGAAGACAGCAGGGGTCTCAGCAGATCTGAGGGTCAGATGAAGTTCATTCCACCTTTTCAATGGAAACTTACACACAAGTGAACAGAGCATGTTGAGCAGATGGAAGGAGTACTTTGAGTGGCTGATGGGTGAGGCTGAGGATGAAGAATGGAAAAGCTGTTTGGCATATCATTGGAAGCATGGAGGCATTTAGGAGATATGGCAGTGGAGTTTCTGACCAGATTGTTTAACACAATCTTGGAAAGTGAGAGGATGCCTGATGAGTGGAGACAATGTGTACTGCTACCGATTTTCAAGAATAAGGGTGCTGCACAGAGCTGTGGTAACTACAGAGGGATAAAGTTGATCAGCCATAGCTTGATGTTATGGGAAAGCGTAAGTGGAAGTGAGGTTAAGAGAATAGGTGATGATTAGTGAACAGCAGTATGGTTTCATACTGAGAAAAAGCACCATAGATGCAATGTTTGCTCTAAGGGTGTTGATGGAAAACTACAGAGAAGGTCGGCATGAGTGGCATTGTGCCTTTGTGGATTTGGAGAAAGCATATATCATGGTGCCTAGAGAGGAGTTCAGGATATGTATGAGATCAATGTGACAGTGGTGAGATCTGCAGTAGGAGTGATGGGTGCATGTAAGGAAGATGTTGGATAGTCTAGGGAGGAGAGGAATGAAAGTGAGTAGGACAAAGACAGAATACATGAGTGTGAACGAAAGGGAGGAAAGTGGAGTGGTTAGGATGCAGGGCGTAGAGGTGACAAAGGAGCTGCCAGGAAAGAAGAAAAGAGAAAGAGCAAAGAGGAGGTTTATGGACATGATAAGAGAGGACATACAGTTCATCGGTTTGAAGGAGGAAGATGATGAAGAAGAAGACTTTAGTTAATCTCCTAAGGGGCAAAGTTTTGAACTGTCCTCACTGAAAATGCACACAACAGTCTGTACTTCTTTCAACTTTCATCCAGACAGCTTTGTATGGGGATTTTCCACAAGCTACATGCAGACATTGCCAAAGTGTAACTCTGACAGGGACTTTGCTATTTTTTGTGACTGAAATACTTTGCCGGGTGCTGTATAGGGCTTGAAAACATACAGTTTGTTCCCACATCTATGAATTTTTTTTCTTTTGTTGCTAGGCGATCTAAATATTGCTAAAAGTTGTGCTTTGCTCTAAAAATGTACTTTTTCATACTAAAGTTCCATGGGTTATTGTCTACCAGGGCTCTGTGCTAATCATCGTAAGATGAAAATCCATCTTTTTAGTCAGTGAAAGTTAGCCTGGAATTGTTATTGTCAGACAAAATACAGCAAAGACTATAGAAACTGTAGACTATTACAGATCACAAACACAGAGCCCACTGAAGTCTCTTACATTACATTTTCCAGGTAAACTGGATTCTTTTAAAATATGGAACCTTACACAAAGTTTACTCCAGATGTTGCTAGTTAATATAATTACAAAGTCTTGTGAAATTCTGACTGAGCTGAAGGAGCATCAAATATTGTCATTCACCTGATGTCTGTTGTAAGGGCTTCTTTATAATTTCATTGGAATAGTCTTCCTTTTTTTACATACTGGTAGGTCCATATATATTTGGACAATGACACAAGTTTTTTTTTATTTATAAGAAATATAAATAATGATTGTTTATTTTTATCAATTTACAAAATGCAAAGTGAGCGAACAAAAGAAAAATCTAGATCAAATCAATATTTGATGTTACTACCTTTTGCCTTCAAACCAGCATCAATTCTTATGGCCCCCACCGAGCCCATCAGCATCATCGAGCATGTCTGGGATTACATGAAGAGACAGAAGGATGTGAGGAAGCTCCAAGATGTTTGGAACAACCTACCAGCCGAGTTCCTTCAAAAACTGTGTGCAAGTGTTCCTAGAAGAGTTGATGCTGTTTTGAAGGCAAAGGGTGGTCACACCAAATATTGATTTGATTTAGATTTCTCTTTTGTTAATTCACTGCATTTTGTTGATTGATGAAAATAAATGATTATCACTTCCATTTTTGAAAGCATTCTTGGTTTACAGCATTTTTTCCACATCTGCCTAAAAACGTTTGCACAGTACTGTATTCAAATTATAGTTATATAATGGACATGGGCATAATGTGTAGGCTCTCAGCTTTCATTTTGCGTATTTGAGTATATCCACATTCAAATTGGATGAAGGGTTTAGGTGCTCCTTAACATGTGCCACCCTCTTTATAAAGGGACCAAAAGTAATTGGATGATTGACTCAAATGCTTTTTCATGGCCAACTCCTTTGTTATGTCATTATCAATTAAACAGATAAAAAGCCTGGGGTTGATCTGAGGTGTGATGCCTGCATGCAGAAGATTTTTCTGTGAACAGACAACATACGGTCAAAGGAGCTCTCCATGCAGGTGAAACAAGCCATCCTTAAGCTGCAAAAACAGAAAAAACCCATCTGAGAAATTGCTAAAATATTAGGAATGTCAAAATCTTGTTGGTACATCCTTAGTAAAAAAGGAAAGCACTGGCGAACTCAGCAACACAAAAAGACCAGTGGTGGATGATCACAGAATCATTTCCACGGTGAAGAAAAATCCCTTCACAACAGCCAACCAAGTGAGCAACACTCTCCAGGAGGCAGGCGTATCAATATCTAGGTCTACCTTTAAGAGAGGACCACTCATAAGCCTCAAGAATAGAAAAGCTAGATTGGACTTTGCTAAAAAAAAACAAACAAAAAAAACAAAACATCTAAAAAAGCCAGCACAGTTCTGGAAAAACATTCTTTGGACAGATAAAACCAAAATCAATCTCTACCAGAATGATGGCAAGAAAAATGTATGGAGAAGGCGTGGGTCAGCTCATGATCCAAAGCATACCACATTATCTGTAAAACATGGTGGAGGCAGTGTGATGGCTTGGGCATGCATGGCTGCCAGTGGCACTGGGACACTAGTGTTTATCAATGATGTGACACAGGACTGAAGCAGGCGAATTAATTCTGAGGTGTTCAAAGACATACTGTCTGCTCAATTCCAGCCAAATGCAGTAACATTGATTGGGTGGCTTTTCATTATGCAGATGGACAATGACCCAAAACATACAGCCAAAGCAACCCAGGAGTTTATTAAAGCAAAGAAGTGAAATATTCTTGAATGGCCAAGTCAGTCACCTGATCTGAACTCAATTGAGCAGCATTTCACTTGTTGAAGCTAAAGTTCAGACATAGAGCCCCACAAACAAACAGCAACTGAAAGCCGCTGCAGTAAAGACCTGGCAGAGCATTTAAAAAGGAGGAAACCCAGCATCTGGTGACGTCCATGAGTTAAAAATTACAGGCTGTTATTGCCAGCTAAGGGTTTCAACCAAGTATTAGAAATTAGCATTTTATTTTCAGTTATTTAATTTGTCCAATTACTTTTGAGCCCCTGAAATGAAAGGATTGTGTTAAAAAAATGCTTTAGTTCCTCACATTTTTATGCACTTGTTTTGTTCAACCCTCTGAATTAAAGCTTAAAGTCTGGACTTCAATTGCAGCTGAGTTGTTTCATTGAAAATTCAATGTGGTAATGTACAGAACCAAAATTTGAAAAAAAGTTGTCTCTGTCCAAATATTTATGGAACTAACTGTATGTGTCTCTGAATTGTAATGCATGTTAATAGTAATAACACTGAACTGAATTAATTTCTCATGAAAGTTCAGGTTCAAAAAGCAGGATGTCACTATAAGTGAATGCCTGATGCCTGGATTTAAGATGGCCATCTGTGCTGCCAGGCATTTGCACTTTAAACCTGCAGACTGCAGGGAATAGAGGTTTTTTGTTTGTTTGTTCTGTTTTTTTTTTTTTTTCTTTTTTAGCTGAATATGTATGGATTACCTCTTAAGCAGGACACTTTCCACAGATAGTGTAACTAACCTTGTTCACTATTCCATGTCAGTTTTAACTGGCACAAAGTTGATGGCTTTCTTGCTTTTCAATTGAATTGGTTTACAGTCTGGATCAGCACTATTATACATATTAAGTCCATTCACCACAAAAGACATATGTAAAAAGACTAGATATATACATGTTGGTGGCATGTTTTCTTTTCAGTCAGGCAATGATCTGGTCTGTGGGAAAAAGGCAATACTATCAACTACCTGAGGGCAACGAATATCCCTCTGCCAAATGAGCTTAAAGGCAAGCAGTGCAATAATACACATGTTGACTCAAATCAATTATTACCTACAGGAGGGCACTTTACCCAGAGTTTAAAATCAGGCTGAGATTTGCCAAAGCAAACACCTGCTTCTGAAAGTGCTGTTGATGTTGCCAGGGTACCACCTCCCTATCATCTAGTTGTAATGGTTTAAACAACAAGATCAAGGCTGTCCCAGCTGTTGCTGTTGCTAGGCAACCTTGCAATCATGCTCGCAAAATGTCCCCGGCTTTGGCTCACTAAAGAGACCACCTCACTTGTCCTGAGGTCAGCAAGGAGAGCAGAAAGTACATATGCAGATTTCATTGACTTGGCCCGTGTATTAGGTCAGGACATTTTGTGACAAGCCAGACTTAAATGACACTGCTTTAAATTTGTTTGGATAGTGAACGTGTTCTGAAGCAGGATTGCACAAAAAGCCCCTAATGACATCAGTCCTTGGCAGAGCACAAAAAAAGCCTGCCACTGATGGCTGTCAGGGTTTATGAGATAATAACAGTTCATTAATAAAGTCGGGTAAATGATTATGTGAAAAACACACATACAGTTTGACAGACTGCATGTAAACCATTTTCTTTCTTAAGAAGAGATTGTTCATGGACTGTCTTAATGAGGTGCCAGTTCAGACCTATTAGATGAATCAACAGTGCCCCCTAGAAGTCAACAAATACTATTGTAAGTTTGCTTCTTTATTTGGATGTTTCTTAATGATACACATTCATACATGTACATCTTAGCTGTTTGTCCTCACTGATTTATTTTAATAGTGGTTGATTCCAAGCAAAACAGGAGACAAAATATATTTTGTGCCTGGCTTTCAAAGACTGAAACCATTTTGAAATTATTCAGGCGTGTTGACTTTTTTTTCTTGCACTTTATATTCCTAATCTCTCCATTGTCATTTACTTTTCCATTGAATTAATTCAGTACAGCTTATTCTTTGTGGCTTTTTAGGATAATGCATTGCAGATATTGTTATCTTCAGCTTATTACTCAGGATTTGTGCTGTGCTCCATCTGCTCTTACTACACTCGACAATAGTAAACCAGTTGTAGTCTGAACAAATCCACTTTATCCTAAAAACAACTGGAAAAAGAGTACTTTTAAGGGAATATAAGCAGTCTTGGCTAATTAAATATTTAGTGGACAGGAGCTTGGCTGCATTTCAGATTTTTACCATTTGATGTCAGCAGAGATCTCTGCAGCCTTCTGGAAGAAGCTGCCTACTTCCCTCTGGGGGTCAGCAAAAGACCACTCCACATTGCCTTCCCTTTTAGATATCCCAGTTCAATAGGTTTGTTTAGTATCTAGTAGCAGAAGCCTCAGTTTCCTGAGGGATTGCTGACAAAGAGTGCTTTCCTGTTCCTGATAACGTTGAGGGTTCAGCAAACAGCAGCTGACAAAATATGACCGTTGTACATTGGATGGTGAAAATTGTGTGTATTTGACACTCTCTCTCCCTCCACCATATATTCTCTTCCCCCCAAAATGAGAAGGGTATTCAATTAAATGAGATATTTTGCCTTTTTGCAAAATTAGCCTATAGTCCACTGTGGCTACAGGAGCACCCAATTGAAATCTCCATTACCTTTCTTCATACATATGCATAGTACTAAAAACGAAAACAGTCCACACTGAATTTGGCATTCATTGAGATCAAGCTGTTTGATGTTCCTCAGTTTTCTTCTCTCCGTTTCTCTGTGGCTCTAGAACTCATTACCATGGAGTGTGGTTCAGATCTACACCTCCAAAGCGCAAATATATAACCCTTTTTTT
Organism: Hepsetus odoe; assembly: GCA_017165825.1. Classification (NCBI taxonomy): domain Eukaryota; kingdom Metazoa; phylum Chordata; class Actinopteri; order Characiformes; family Hepsetidae; genus Hepsetus; species Hepsetus odoe. The sequence continues at coordinate 11,523,010 of CM029370.1, read as the reverse complement.
TAATTGACAGGTGTTCTTAAATCACATAAATCACATCAAAGTGACCGTCCTTCACATCTCTTTCATGAACTTGGTAATGCTTCTGAATATTTTGCTGATCAAGGAAAATCCCACAGTCGACTTGCTATTCATGCAGTGTGCAAGCTTTGTTGTGGAAATTGGGCACTCTTTGGGAAAAATAGTTGTGTCTACCAATATATTTACTGATGCACTTGTAGTACCTTTAATGACAGCAACCGTTTTAAGACACTACATCTAACATATTTTAAACATATCGCAGTATTTTGGTGAGCTGTGTTTTTTTTTAGAACAATTTTGGGACTGATATATTAAAACTCCTGTGTTTATTAGATACTGCAGTCCAGCTTTACTCAGTTCATGTTCAAACAGGAAAACAGATTAAATAAACAGAGACATATTAAAAAAATTCTGTTTGATCATTTCATGCTGCTTTAGGTTTTCTTACAAATCTTATTGAATCAAATGACAGAAAATTGTTCAAATACCTAAAAACAAGACCACTTAATCTCACTGAGGGGATTAGTTACATGCAGCCATGTAACACTTTGAAAAATAAATGATGATTAGACATGAGATAATGTAATTAGATGTAATTTGTGAAGAATTACAATGCAGAAGAGGAAGTCATGGATGGATGGGTGGATGGTTGGTATTTACATACTTAGATACATAAATAAAGTAAAATTATCACTGCTTTATATATAGTGCTTGTGCTGTGACTTTTGACATTTTTGAAAAATCATTACAGCTAAATATTTCATAAAAAAAATAATATACTATTGGTCATTCATTTAAACAATTTACAAAATCCAAAATGCATTGCTTAAGACTATAACATATTATAACACCGAACAACAATTGCCATTCTGCTGAGCAATTAATACACTTACAATAGTGATTACGTAATTAAATATTGTTTAATTTATTATGGAATATATTATCCTAACAGAAAAAGAAAACACTTAAAAATACACTGAATGTATTTAACAGCTGAAATAAAACATGAAATCCACCAAAACAGCTTAGTAATATCAATGAACGGACAAAGCTCTTTTAATATCACAGAACTGTGTCCAGTCGGAGTCAGATGTAAACTATAGCTTTATATTCTGCATGTTACAGTTTCAGATGTGAACAGTTTATTTTGAATACAATGTGTTTAGGAGTTGATGAATTGGCATGTATGATTAGTTGTTTAGAGTTGTACCATTGAGGACATTAGCAAAGTAGAAATTCTGCTCTTAGATGAGCCCCAACTACAGCTAAAAGTTGTAACATTACATTGTAACATTGATTGTTTCAACTATATGCCAACATGCTGAGGTATCACTGGAAGCCAATACTGCTCATCTTTAAAATGCAATAAAATCTATTTACTCAATGACTGCCATTCTTAGTGCTATTGTTTGCTTAGAATAGAAAGAGAGGTTAAAAAGGTCTACCTAGCAAGTATTACACCCTTCAAGTCTCACCATGTACTCAAGCGAAAAGCAAGATGAGAATTCCTCTGAGCACAGTGCCAGGTGTCAAGATTATGACACATGACCACTTCTGAGAATTAGGACTCAACTCCGAGAAGATCAAACGAGCGTGCTCATCAGTCTTCAGCAATTACTGAGCATGGAAGAGACTCCTCATGGACACATAAAGTGCACTAAGGCTTTGTTCAAGTGGTGATATGTGCTCTACAGCCTGCTTTACCAGCTGCAAAAGCATGCATCAACACTCAAGCACCAGTTTAGTGAAGAGCCTAAAGACCTAGTGACTATGTGAAAACCACAGCCTCCTATGTATGCCTTGGTGCTTTCATTCATCACCATTCCAAAAGGTATTGACTCAGGCACTTCAAACAGAGCTGCTCAAAAGGTGAGGGTCAAGCATGTTGACAGACGCATGAGAGGTGATTGGGAAGCATTCACTCAGTCATGGATAATTAGGTTTGATGTTTCTTCATTTTTGCCACCATGACATTACCGCATGTTCCATTCAAGACATCTGTTTTCAATCCATTTATTCACAGAGCCCACTGCTGTGAATAAATGTCATCTAGTGTGTATGTAGGCTGTCTTGTGATTATAGAGCTGCTAGCACTCAGCAGCTAGAGCTAACTGAGCCCAGCTTCATGCCTCAAAAATTCTTGTTATAGCTGAATACAGAAAGAATAGTGAATGTTTGCTAAAATCCAGCTTAATTAGAAGATTTTATGCTGTTTCAGAATACAGTCTTTTAGACTGAGGTCACCTCCGGCTGTTTGGTTTAGCATCGGCCCCCATCATTTCTATCAGTTATGTCACTGGGTTGTCAAATCCATGATGGGGCAGCTATTCAAGCTGAGCACCACTATACAACACAGCAAAATGTTCTGGACAATTGCAGTGGCTAGAGTACTAATGGGATGTGGCATGCTCCAGAGGCAACTGTGTTTTTGGGAGACATCATAACCTGAGCAGCTCATTTCTCCGCCAGCCTGAATCATGGTGTTTCTTTTTGTAGAGCCCTGACAGGTTTCATAAAGCCAAGCGCAGAGCGGACATTTTTTCAGAGGCTAAAAACTTTTTTTTCTCTTAGCCCCATCAAAAGGCCTTTTTTGTTGGAAAGGTCTTCCTCTCTGCAGAGTGATGATGCTAACAGAAGATGACAGTGGGAGTGCATGATGTGGCAGCGTGGTTATGTTGTGTATTATATTATCATGGCAGGTGGTAGCAAAAGAGGAAAAAAATTTTAAAATACTGCCAAAAAAGTTAAAATTTCTGCTCCCTTTTTGTTCCTTTAGACATTTAGTAAGTTTTTCAATGACTTAGTGAATGAATTAATTAATTACTGGGCTAGCATTTTATGTTTCAGTCACACTTTAGTGTAGATGTTTGGACTGTTAATCTATCAGGTAAATCTGACACTGAAATATAGCATGTTAAGCTTTTAAGCTGTTTGAACAGCCTACAATCTGCCCATTTTAAAGTTGGTCTGTCTGGCTGAGCTATTGAAGTCAGCATTAGAGGGGAACTTGTTTTACACCAAAACTTGGAGAGCTTCCTTTCTTTCTTTGTGATAGCTTACACCCATTTTAATTCAGCATGGCTTTCATCCACTATTCATCTTTTGTCTCTTTGCCTCTTGTGGTAAATTGAACTACTCTCATGATTTGTTTCAAGTCATTGAGTGTTGTTTTACAAGTGCCTGTTTGCCAGCTATATCAGACTTATTGTTTCTTCCTTCTTTGTCTAATCATCCTCTGTGATTAAAGAGCATAATCCATTCAGTCAAAACAGTACTTGGCAGTCTTTTCTATCCTTTATTTATTCAGAGCCCCTACTAAACCCTGTGTTTCTCAGTTCCACTCTAGGGGATCCCATGCACTGTTCATTTTCTCTTTTTTCTTTTCTCTTGTTTGGTTGTAATGCAAACTAGGAATATACACTGAATGAACAACTCACTATTACAAATACAGGTACAGGGTGGATGCCATAATATGCTAAAACAACCAAATGTAAATTAAATGTGTAAGCATGAAAAGCATTACTTTTAGGGTTTATCTCAAATGAAAGGGCCATGTTCTAAGTGTTTGAAGCTGCTGTTAATTTTGTAGCTGCTTTAGTTTGCTGATGTTTAGCTGAGAGTTTTTTGAGTCAACAAAGTGTGAAATGAGCAAACCTTCATAAACACAGGTCTATGCACACATCCATGCACAGATACGCAAACAAACATAGGTTAACATACTCTTGACCCCTGTATTGATTATGGATTGTTTTTTGCCTGCATTCCAGTTTGTCTGACAGTTAACGCAAACAATGAGATAATGCTGACTTGACTAAAAGTGGGTTCAAATTTAAAATAAAACAATAAAACATTCATAGCCTACATTGGCCATGGTGGTGAACCATAGCTTGCTACATTTCTCTTGAACTTTGTGCATCATGGATGACCCTACTCACCCCTTGCTCACTCTATAAATGAATGTTTTTTTACAATGTAAGTCCAAAATAGATCTAATTCCTTTCTCTCTGTTTGAGATGGATGGCTGTCAACCTGTATGGACCTGTATGGTGGAAAGCTTAGGTATTTCTGGAAAGCAAGTCCATCAATAACCCTGAGGGTTTCCTGAACTCCATAACAGCTACTCCACTGAGTCGAAGCACTGACTATCATCAGATTCCTGTCCTTACCTGAACTGCAGATCAGCTACATCAGACTGGATCATCTGCATAAACTGCTGCCATTAAGATTAGCATCTTCACCCACTCAGGCAGAACCACCATTATTAGCTCGCCAAACTTCCAACTACAGACACTAATGGACTCTTTTACTATAACTCATGTTACTTGTAGTCATCTCTTAATTGATTAATTATGAAATGCACTTTCTCTTTCTTTCTTTCCTTCTTTGTTTCTTGTGTCAACCAGAGGAGGATGGGTTCCCCCTTTGGGTCTTGGTTCCTCTTTGGGAGTTTTGGGGAGTTTTCCTTGCCTCTGTTGCCCTCAGCTTACCCAAGCTGGGGCTTGGACCCAGATTCTGTAAAGCTGCTTTGTGACAACAGTTGTAAAAAGTGCTATATAAATAAAGCTGAGTTGACTTGACACACTCTGTTCTCTTTCTCAGTGTCTGGCTAAAGGTTGTGTTGAACAGGAGCCTTTACTGTCAGGATGGAAAACAGTTTCTTCCCCAAGGCCAACAGACTGCAAAATCAAAACTTTACATCCACATGCAGACACCATTCTGAATATTGAACATAACATTCTAAAACTGTCCCTGCAATAAACACGAATTTTCCCTTAACACCCCTCTGTTCTAAATAAGAGCAGTTTCTGCTTTTTGTCTGCTCTATTCTTGCCTATTCTTTATTGTTTTGTATTGCTCTTGTGTTTTTATGTTCTTGCACATTTTTTTTTTTTTTGCTTTCTGCTTTAGTCCTGTCCACACTTGTTATCTTGAGTTGTTTATATGTTGCAACATTTTCCTCGAGGAATGTTACTTCTGTGTACTGGTTGAAATGACAATAAGAAAAATGCATTTGGATGTCCAGTGGAGATTTACTTTATGGTTTTCAGAACAACAGGTGTGGGCTGGTTTTTGATGCACCACTTTTCAAAAAATCTTTACTCTTCCTAAATGCACCAACCAGTGATATAAATATAATCAGAACAGAAAACAGAAAAACAGAAAACAGAAAAAATCAGTAGGAGAGCCACTTAAAACACATTTCCCAAAGGGTAGAATCTGCACCATTTACTTATTTACAGTTGTATTAAATTTTATTAATTGTCCATTTAAATATATTTTGCTGATGTGCTGCAAAGTAAGCTAGGATTTGATCTTCATGGGTGTGAGTTTGCAAAGTTAGTTATCTGAACAGAGATTGGACCACAAAGTGTCAAAACAAATACCACTGACACACCATGAAAAGCTGTGTTGTTATCCATCCAACCACCCATTTTTTAGACCTCCTATTATAAACCAGGGTTATTAGGGTATTGGAGCCTATTCCAGTGCAAACATGGTGAAAAGTGGAGAATCCCCCTTTAAAGGTCACCAGTCCATCACAGGGCAGCTATGTTGCTATAATTAGGGCTTAAAATGTGCTCAGTCATGTAAATTATTTTTGGGTAAAAGTTCATGTCTAGGCCTGAGTCCATGAAGACCTTATTAGTTAGTTGATGAGTTTTTAGATAATTAATATGAGTAGTAATGGAAGTAATGTACAGTGTAATGCTTTACAGTAATTAATGATATCTAGCATAATGTATAAGAATTAGTATATACTGTACTGTGTGCACAATTATTTGGCAAGTGAGTATTTTGACTATATTGTCATTTTTATGCATATATTCCAACTCCAAGCTGTATAAAATTGAATGCTACTCAGATTTAAGCAGATCAGGCAGCGTGTATTTGTGGAGATCAACAAGGAAATCAACACCCTATATCAAGGTCAGTCAGTCAGTCAGTCATTTTCTGCCACTTGTCCCAAGCGGGGTCGCGGGGGAGTGCTGGAGTCCATCCCAGCTCACACAGGGCGAAGGACGGGGGACACACCCTGGACAGGTCCCCAGCCTATCGCAGGGAGCCTATATCAAGGTGTGCATGATAATTAGGCAGCTTCTTTTCCTCAAGCAAAATAAGCCAAAAAAAAAGATAAGAAAAGGCAAGAATTGTAAAAAGTCTTTCAGAGGGATGCGGCACTCTTGAAATTGTTTAGATATTGGGGCGTGATCAAAGAACCACCAAACATGCTGAGAAAAAAGACACAAATGAACTGCCAAACATTTGATAAGAATTAAATGTGAAGCTACCAGGAACCTGTTCTCCTCCAGTGCTGTCATATTTCAGAACTGCAACCCACCTGGAGTGTCCAAAGGTGTTCAGTGCTCAGAGACATGGCCAAGGTAAGCAAGGCTGAAACCTGACCAACAATGAACAAGACACATAAGTTGAAACATCAAGACAGTGCCAAGAAATATTTCAAGATTTTTCAATGGTTAAATGTACTGATGAGATGACTCTTGATGACATCAAGTGACTCTTGTTGGAGCAGATGGATGTGCCCTTGGCTGGATCAGTAACAGCACCGAGCTCCTCTCTGAGGCCAGCAAGTTTGAGGTTAGCTACTGGGATGGGCAAGTATTATTAAAAATGAGCTAGCTGGACCTTTCCGGGTTGAGGTTGGACTCAACATCAACTTCTGAACAGTTTTTAGAATACATTTTTTCATGCAGTGGTTCAGGAAAAAGTCTGCATCTTTTAACAAGACCATGATTTTTCTGCAGGACAATGCTTCATCACATGCATGGAAGTACTCTAAAGAATGGCTCACCAGTAAAGGTCTTAAAGATAAAAGATATTGTAAGATATAAGATATTGTCATGTTTTATGTACCTCATTATATTGATCTCAGAGAGTCAGGGTAGAGCCATGGGTCATCATATATCCTGTTCATCCTTTACTGTCTTCATCCTACATATCTTTGCAGACTTTGTTTCATGCTCTGTGAGTACTGGTTAATACTTGTTTGGTTAATGCTTGTAATGCTTGGTTAATTTAGTTTTATGTTTAATAAAACCCCTTTCCATAATCTCGACTTTTACCTCGACTCATTTACCTCCAGTGGAATCCACCACAGTGTGACAAATAATGAAAGGGCCCCCTTCCTCACTTGACCTAAGCCCTATTGAGAACCTGCGGTCTCTTCTTAAATGGGAGATTTGCAGGGAATGAAAACAGTCCACCTGTCTGAACAGTGTCTGGGTGTCAGTGTTTGTGTCTGCAGTTGCTGCTGCACAAGAAACTGATCAAGATCAAGAAACTGACCGACTCCATGAATGGAAGAATTATATGTTATTGAAAAGAAGGGTGGCTAGATTGGTCATAGATTTTTTTTGTTTATACTGTCTGTTTTTACTTTAGCAGATGAAAATAAACAAGTGAAATGGGAAAATTTTTATTTTTCATTTAGTTGCATAATTATTCAGCACACTAATAGCGCACACATACGTATCCCCTAAGAATGTTCACACTCACATTTCCCTTGTAAAACATTTAGGTTTCAGGGTCAATCCAGAATGTTATTAACATTATTAACATTAATTTTAACATTAACATTAACATTATTAACAGTTATTAACATTGACTTATTTTTTTCAATTTATAGTTTCTAGATTAAAATGAATCCTCAAAATACTCACTTGCTTAATAATTTTGCACACGGTGTAACTAATATACAATGCACTTATCTAATTCTGTTACATGCACAATATATTTTTTAAATTCCTCTACATATACTGAACAGCATAATCTGTGTTTTTCCTGGCACATGACTTACAAGTGCATGTCCTGTCTCTAGCAGCTCACTGTGAATCTTTGTCGATAGAGTCCAGGAAGCATTGCAAACTCAGCAAGTAATCTATCTGCGCATCAACTCCCACCAAAATGAAACTGAAGTAAAGGAGCAGTGCTGAAGATAGCAATCTGGATTCACAGTCTAAATCATATCTGTAAGATTAACATTTTATTCAAAAGGTTCCATTATAAGGCACAGATTTTCTCAGATTTTTAACATAGCAACAGCATTTTAATCATGTGAAACTACTTGTTCTTTTTTAAAATTGTATTTCCAATGAACAGGGATAATGACATTAGACAATTTACAGATTAGTCCACTTGAAAGCACCACTGGGTTTTCCATAGAAAGTGTTATCTTATGCCACATCCTAACTAAGATACACTGAGGAATCTGCATTTTTGTGCCAGCGTTGAGTGTGTAGGCGCCCAAAGCTTGCTTTAAATAACTACATTGTGAGACTGTAGGACCATTGATAGTTGCCCTGCTTTTAGGATGTTAGGATGATCAAAAGAAAATGTTATGATTTGAGCAAGTCTTTAATTCAGCTGTTTTGTTAAATGTGTGAACACTTGAATCACTCCAGGTACATGGTAGTACCCACTGAGAGTAGAGACTGGAAATGTGTTCATGCCATTTCTGGCCTTATTAAAACTTAAATCCAGCAATAACCCAATTTGCTTGCTCACTTCATTAGAATATAGCATTGCTGTCAGGTTTTTAATATGCGTCTGCAGTTCAGAGATAAACAGCAGGAGAGAAGCATGGGTAACAGAGTGTCCCAGGGAGACAACATCAATTTGTTAGTTACGTAAATAAATTTTTCACTCACTAAACGTAATCGCCAGAGCGTGGAAATGCCGTTCAAATTTGTTCCCAAAATTTCTAACACATGAATGGTAGAATAAAAACCATTCACATATCTTAAGGGCTGTGAGAAATTTAAAAATACTTTATTATACAAAATTTACTTTCAATATTTATTTGGATCTTCTATGTGTCTATGCCTTAATGTAAAGCAGTACATGGAAATTTTTGGCCAAACGCAATTTGTTCCAACCATTCACTTGAGGAGCTTATTTGACTTATTATACTTTCTTTTCAATAGATGTGTTAGCTTATGCAAAAACTGGATCAATGTAGTATATAATTTGACCCTTATCAAAGTCCCCCAGATTCTGACATTTTCACATTGTTTTCACAAGTAAGTAAATTGCACTTTTTTTTTCCCCATGTAAGAACTGTAAGTAAGCAAAAACAAAATCTCATAAGATATTAATACAAAAATCTAGTTTACACAACATCTGACCAATCTTATTTGCAGGCAATTACTCTTTTTTTGTGTATTTTGCTAGTTTAAAAAATCTTAGTAAATGTCACTCCATTTTTGCTTAATATAAGCATTTAGATTTACTTTTCAATATATTTTATTGTATTGAATATATTAAGCAAGATATGTTTTTGTGAGTTGTCATTTCGTTGTGGGAGACTGAGCCAGACTTCTCAAACATGTCTCTCCTCAGAGAAGTGTTTCTCCTAGAAATCTCCTCAGGTCACAGTGTTGTCGTCTCTAGAGTCTGTCTGCATAAAGAGAGCCACTGAAAAGGTGATGAGAACACTGAGTACACTGTAATGACAACCAAGGGGCGGTTTCATGTGTGACATGATCAACTTTGGGCAATGAGAGAGATTGCCTGTCAGGCAGAGTGGGTCACTTGAGGCCTCTTGGGTGGGATTCGGTAGGATTAAGTCACGTCTTCAGTGGGTGAAGAAGCCAGTGAGGTGATGAACTGATGCTTATCCGTGAGTAAGAAAACTTTGAACTTGTAGATTGGTGGGCCAGAACTAAAATATTACAACTTTGTTAGACGTTTGGTAACACTGAGAGTGTATATAGAAGATAAGGAAAAGGAAGCTTTATGTGTTTGTGATGGTCTTGTATTATAAATGTTTGCTTATGATTTTTGTGTAGTTCCACATACCAAAGTACCACGTTCCAATGTCACTTTTGGTCTGGATTTAAATAATGTTTTTGTTACTATGTTTTTTTAATATGTAATTCCTTCTGATGGGCAGTCCACACTTACTATAATGTCAACATGCATGGATAGGTGAAACACTGTAGACTGAATAGAGAGATTTATTATTGTTGTTTAGTGACACATAATGTATTCAGTAGTGACTACAACTTCATATCCATGGCGAACAAATGGATTAGGGAGTGAACAACATGTTAAAATGTATGTTTAGAGACAAAAGTTTCTAAACAAAAGAACAGTAAACAAAAGTTTTTAGAATTACATAAGCATTTACTGCATCAGTATTTATAGACATTTTTTCAGGCGTTTCTGTGTTGTACTGAAGTGAAATTCCAACCATTTCAAGGACTTTTATTGGCAATACAGAATTAAGTTCTCAATGGGATTAATGCCTGGGGAAGTTTTTGGCCATTTTGTTCCTTGAGACACTTACTTTTCACTTCTGCCTTATGGCACAGTGCTCCATTATGCTGGAAAAGGCTGCTCTTCATGCTCTTCACCAGACTGTTCTGAGATGGTTGGGAGAAGTTACTCTCTGAGGATATTTGGTAGCATTCTTTATTCATGGCTGTGTTGTTTGGCAAAATTGTGAGTGAGCCCAGTCCTTTGACCGAGAAGCCTACACCTGAATGGTCTCATAATGCTTTACTATTGGAAGGATTCAGGAGTGATAATAGCACTCACATTCTCTTCTCTGGACAATCTTTTCCCCAGATGCCCCAAACAATAAGAAAGGGGATTTATCAGAGAAAACTAATTTACCAGATGTTTTTCTTGGAGGGAAATGTGTTTTTTGTTGCTCTTCTTGACACTAGGCCATCCTCCAAAAGTCTTTGCCTCACGTTGCATGCAGATGCACTCAGACCTGCCTGCTGCCACTCCAGTGCAAGCTCTTCACTGGTAATGCCCTAATCCTGCAACTGAATCAACTTTTGAAGATGGTCCTGGTGCTTGCTGGACTTTGTGTTCCCTGAAGCCTTCTTCACAACAACAAAAGGAATCCTTTTGGAGGGAGTTCTTGATAGTTGCTTTAGGTGTAATCTTACTAGCAGCAAAATTCTTGCCTGTGATGCCCTTTTTGTGCAAAGCAATTATGAATGCACGTTTCCTTGCTGGTAACCATTATTAACAGAGGAAGAACAATAGTTTAAAACTTCACCCACCTTTTAAAGCATGCAGTCTGCTCTTCTAACTAAATCAGCATGAAAGCGTGATCTCCAATCTTGTCCTCCTCAACAATCTCACCTGTGTTAGCGAGAGGGTCACTGAAACAATGTCAGCAAGTCCTTTTGTGACTGAAATGCAGTGAAAATGGGTTTTTTGGGTTTAAGTTAATTTTTTATGACGAAAAGGGACTTTGCAAATAATTGCAGTTCATCTGATCACTCTTCATAACATTCTGGAGTTTATGCAAATTGCCATCATAAAACCGAGGCAGGCACTCTCAAAACTTTTGGCCATGGCAGGTATTACAAATCTTCCTTTATTCAGGAAAAGTTATCAACTTTACTTTCTTAATGGTCAGACTGCAAAGCATTTTCCCTGTATAATTTACAGTTCTTCACCATTATCAAAATGTAGCAACTGTTTGCCAATTCTGTATCTCCATAACAACAAATTTTTCTTCCTTTCTCAATGGCCTTGGGCTTAAGCACTCTGATAAATTACAAAACAATTGATTTACTTTACGGTCTCCTACATTCTATGGTGAAATACTGCACAGTGATTATTTATACCTCGCAGTTCTTTCAGTTTTTCTACTAGTGATGCCTTTAGAGAAGAGAAGATTTACCTTTGAAAAGATAAATACAAAAGACTAAAAGACTTGCTCAGTGACATTTTGTTCAAGTACGAAAAGGAAGCAGTTGCTAATCAGCTTTTTCCCAGTTGAATGTCTATGCATCCTTGGACTATTATGAATAGGCATTGCTACTGTGTCCAAGATGACTATTTTGTTGAGTCAGTGGGCCACAACATTTGACTGATGTATTTATGCATCACCCCCTGTTTTAAAGGTTCTTAGGCATAAATTAAGTAAAACCAATGGTTTTCATTCACACTCCACTCACCATGCCCCTCGGGGAGAGCCCACACAATATCACACCCTTGAAAAAGAGTTTCAAATGATGTTTTGCAGGTGTGAATAAATGCTGCCATTATCTTACCCTCTGTTTTACCCCCTTTAGTGAGACCCACACAATCACAGATGGCAGCCAGCTCACTCAAACCAAAGTATCTCTTACCCCCTCCCATGTAAGGGCTTCGCTCAAGTGATATCTTACCACCGCCAATACACCCAGTCATGTATTATGTTTTTATAATTTGATATAAGAGGTTTTAATTAATCATGTTCACTAGCCATTATATTTCTATGGTAAATCTGAATTAAATTAGGCTTCTATGAAGAGTCCTAATTAAGACCATTATTAGGCTCTTAAGGGAGAATTGCTACCTACACAGATTTATTTCTTTAGTAATGAATCATAAATTCTATATGCTCCATTTACCAACAATCCACAAGATTAGCTTTATTAAAGTCTTTCTTAAAGTGTCCAAAATCAAATCAATATACCATTATTTTCAAGTAAAATTCCAGTGCTTGAACGCATACACTGTGAACATAATCAATTTGTCCTCTGCACTTAACTCATAATAAACAACAGTGAAAATGAACAGTGAACAAGAAAGGTAAACTATCTTCATGAATTAAAGGAAATCATGAGATCAGAGATGTGGAAGATGCAACCTGCCCCATGAGTTATTCACGTATTCATAATAGCTTACTTACATCTGCTTTTCTCTGAGAGGCTTCTAAACTATAGAAGTGAACAGTTGGTTTACATTAGTTAATCTGAATTCTTCTGTCAATTGATGAACTCATTATTTACTATTGCATATTCATTTGTCAGCTTTTGCATATTCATAAGTCCATTTGTTTTCCAGTATTGACAGAGGAGGACTGATGGGTTTCTTTTTTGAGTTTTGTCCCTGGGAAAAAAAAAAGATTTTTCCCTTTTCATTTTGACAAGGTTTTGCTTGTCACTATGGCTCCTGGCTTTCTCAGTGAGGGCTTTGACCCCAAATTTTTGTAAAGGAGCTTTTTGAAAATGCCTGTTCAATCTATGAGCACTGGAACAAGCTCCAGCACTCCTCTTGGTTAGTATAAGTAGCTCAATGAATGAATGGGTGAATGGAAGTGACCAGATGTAGCCGAGATCGTTACAAACTTCAAGAAACATTAGCACTTTCTTTTGCCCAAACCTTAAATGGAATATTAAGCAAGATTCATTAACCAGAATCATCATTCACATCTGTGCCTAATTAACTAATGCTCACTTTGAAATATCTGCCTAAGCCATCCGGTAATGACCACAGGTTCAAACAGTTCAACAGGTCAGCTTCTACTTTGTAGGAATGAACCTAAGGACACCTAGTTCTGGTTCTGGTTGATTTCCCTCTAATTAAAATTTTGCAAATGCAAATGCAAAAAAAAACCTCTACAAAAACTTCCACAGGTTTCCAACCTTCAAAGCATTTCGCCCATAACTGAATGTAATAGCTTCTGTAGCACTGTAGGATTTCATCAACCCAGTATAAAAAGTGAGTCTGAAATTCAAACAGATTTACCAAATATATAATCATCAGCACAGTTTATCAATTAACGAAGAACTATATTTTTGTAGCCATTTATCCATTAACTATGAGCTCCATATGATAAAATATGACCATATGACATTTTAGAAGGACTTGGATTGAAGACATAAACAAAATCAACAATTTGTCTAATTATTAGTCTAGTTATTTATCTAACTCAAGAACCATGTGGGAACTTTACTTTCAAGAATGTTATGGCAGATGGGCTGATACCATTAAAATACAAAACAACAATTGTAGATGATGTTTCTACTGACTCTGTGATAACTGAAAATTTACTGTGAAGTGCAAAAAAATGCAACAGAGGAAACTATTGTTCAGCATTAAACCAAAACTAGCCTCAATGGATACACCAATCAGCCACAACCCTTGAAAAACTGACAGGTGGATAAAAAGTATAAATTATCCATATGATTCTCCTTTATAAGTCCAGCCAGCAGTGGTAGTATGGTGCTCTGGGCAGTGTATTGCTGGGAAACCTGGAGTTATGGTGATTATATGAATGTTACTTCTACATTTACCAGCTTGGACAAACTTATCAAGTGAAGGACATTCATGGATAAACTTTATGGGACTTAAAGGATCTGTGGCCAAAGTTTTGGTGCCAGGCTCTGCAGCACACCTTCAGAAGTCTTTTGAAAACCATCGATTGGTCAGAGCTGTTTCAAGAGCCCAAGAGGGGGGTCCACAATATACAGCAGGTAATTTTAAAGGTATAGCCATTAAGTGTATGTGCCCCAGTTTATATAGATCTTGAGGATGTGAAAGGCAAACATCATTAATGACACTTCATCCTTAATTCACCACTGCTTCTTGCTCGTTCTATAGTTATTATTGGGACTGGCATATGAGGAGTTGGATGTGAAATATCACTTAAGCCCATGAGAGTGGCCTGAGCTGCACAATTCTGAGGATCATTGCTCTTCTTTTCCTACTCTCCACTGAGGATAAAACAAAGGCAATAACTGGAGGGTGGACTCAATCAAAACATGACTATTGACTAGTTCATATTGGTTTGAGTGAATTTTGTAGTCTGAATTTAAGACAGACCTCCAATGCTTTCATAAACAATGAAATGTTCCCCATTTTTCTTATTTAGAGATATCTAGCCATATGCTATTGGGATTGTGATTTGTCAGTAGTTTCCAAATTTTTATTTTAATTCCTGTCATTTCAAATTATGTATGTTCTGATCTTTCTTCTTCTTTTTCTTTTGGCTGCTCCCATTTAGGGGTCACCACAGTGGATCAACTGTCTCCATTTCTTCCGGTCCTCTGCATCTTCCTGCTTCAAACCGACCACCTGCATGTCTTCTCTCACCACGTCCACAAACCTCCTCTTTGGTCTTCCTCTTCTCCTCTTTCCTGGCAGCTCCATCTCCAACATCCTCATCTCTCTTCTGGACATGTCTAAACCAATGCAACCTTGCTTCTTTAACTTGTCTCCAAAACATCTAACCTGAGCTGTCCCTCTAATATATTCATTTCTAATCCTGTTCATCCTCATTACACCCAATGAAAATCTCAGCATCTTTAACTCTGAAACCTCCAGCTCTGCCTCCTGTATTTTCAGTGCCACCGTCTCCAACCCATACAACATAGCTGGTCTCACTACTGTCCTGTAAAAGTTCCCTTTTACTCTAGCTGGTACGCGTCTGTCACAAATTACTCCAGCCACTCTTCTCCACCCATTCCAACCTGCCTGCACTCTCTTCTTCACCTCTCTTCCACACTCGCTATTACACTGAACTGTTGATCCCAAGAATTTAAACTCCTCCACCTTTGTCACCTCTACTCCCTGCATCCTAACCACTCCACTTTTCTCCCTTTCATTCACACTCATATTCTGTCTTTGCCCTACTCACTTTCATTCCTCTCCTCTCTAGAGCATATCTCCATCTCTCCAGGTTCTCCTCAAGCTGCATCATCAATAAACATCATCTTCCATGGAGACTCCTGTCGAACCTTGTCCATCAACCTGTCCATTACTATTGCAAACAAGAATCCAACCTCTACCTAATCCAACCTCTACCTTAATGCAAACTCTACCTTAAATGCATCCATCACTCTCACTGCAGATCTCACCACTGTTACACTGCCATCGTACATATCCTGAACTACTCTCACATACTTCTCTGTAATAGCTGACTTCCTCATACAGAATCACAACTTCTCTCTAGGCACCCTGTCAAATGCTTTCTCCAAGTCCACAAAGGCACAATAGGCACAACTCCTTCTGACCAACACCCTCAGAGCAAACATTGCATCTGTGAAGCTCTTTCTGCATCACCCTTAGTATTGAAAATCAGTACCAGTACACTTTGTCTCCACTCCTCAGGCATCCTTTCCAAGATTCTGTTAAACAATCTGGTCAGAAACTCAACTCCCCTAAACACCTCCACGCTACCATCGGTATGTCATCCGGTCCAATAGCCTTTCCATTCTTCATCCTCTTCATTGCTGCCCTTACTTCCATCTAGCTTATTTGCTGCACTTCCTGCTTCACTCTCCTCACATCATCCAATCTCTCTCATTTTCTTCATTCATCAGCCCCTCAAAGTATTCCTTCCATCTGCTCAACACACTCTGTTCACCTGTGAGTACGTTTCCATTTCTATCTTTTATCGCCCTGACCTGCTACACATCTTTCCCAGATCTGTCTCTCTTTCTAGCCAATTGGTAAAGGTCCTTTTCTCCCTCTTTACTGTCCAACCTCTCAAACAATTCACCAAACACCTTATCTTTGGCCTTCGCCTCTGCTTTTTTCATCCTGCAGTTCATCTCCTTGTACACTTGTCTACTTTCTTCATCTCTCTGACTGTCCCATGTCTTCTTTGCCTCCCTCTTCTTCTGTATATACTCCTGGACTTCTTGGTTCCACCACCAGGTTTCCTTATCCTCCTTCTTCCTTCCAGATGTCACACTTAGTACATTTCTAGCCGTCTGCCTTATCACTTCTGCAGTAGTTTCCCAGGAATCCGGTAGCTCTTCAACACCTGTGTTGAACAGCCCGTGTTAACTCCTGCCTAAATTCCACCTGAAGTCCTCCTCCTTCAGCTTCCACCACTTGATCCTCAACTCTGCCCTCACTTTCCTCCTCTTCTTGACCTCCAAGGTCATCCTACAGACCACCATCCTATGCTGTTTAGCTACACTCTCCCCTGTCACTACTTTGCTGTCTCCAATCTCCTTCAGACTGACCCTCCTGAAAAGAATATAATCTACCTGTGAGCATCTTCCTCCACTCTTATACGTCACCCTGTGCTTCTCCCTCTTCTTTAAATAAGTATTAACTACAGCCATTTCCATCCTTTTTGCAAAATCTACAATCATCTGACCTTCATCATTCCTCTCCTTGACACCATACCTATCCATCACCTCCTCATCACCTCTGTTCCTTTCACCAACATGACAATTAAAATCTGCACCAATCACCACTCTCCCTTCCCTGGGTACACTCTCTATCACTTCATCTAACTCACTCCAGAATTCTTCTTTCTCTTCCATTTCACAACCAACGTGTGGAGCATAAGCACTAACAAGATTCATTATCACACCTTCAACTTCCAGCTTCAAACTCATCACCCTCCCTGACACCCTCTTCACCTCCAAAACACTCTCCACATACTCTTCCTTCAGGATAACACCTACCCCATTCCTCCTTCTATCCACACCATGGTAAAACAATTTAAACCCTCCTCCAATACAACTGGCCTTACTACCCTTCCATCTAGTCTCTTGCACACACAAAATGTCAACCTTTCTTCTCTCCATCATATCAGCTAATTCTCTACCTTTACCAGTCATGCTGCCAACTTTCATAGTCCCTACCCTCACTTCCACCCTCCCCTCCTTCTTTCTCTCCTCCTCCCTCTGGAAATGCCTTCCTCCTCTTCTTCTTCTTCTCCTTTGGCCAACAGTAGTCCAATTTCCACCAGCACCCTGTGGGCTAACAGCACTGGTGGCAGTCGTTGTTAACCCGGGCCTTGACCGATACGATATGGAATTCTATTTAATTGTCAGCATATTGATTTGGCAAAGTTGTACACCGGATGCCCTTCCTGACATAACCCTCCCCATTTATCTGGGCTTGGGATCGGCACGAAGAAATACACTGGCTTGTGCATCCCTAGTGGCTGGGTTAAATTATGTACATTCTGATCACGTTCTATAATCTTGGTATGGAATGCTTTACCAAACAGTATGTAGCTTCTGAGATTCTACATATAATGTAACATTTAAAAAGGCAACGATGGACTGATAACAGCTGTAGATTGTGTCAAAATTTGCTATAATCACCATTACTGAGTGGAGAGGTGACAGTTATAAACCTGTTCAGGCTAACTTTATATGCAGTCTTTCCAACCTATATTTCAGAGACTATAGCAGTGTTTTTCCTGTTGAAATCTGCCTGCAACGTTTGCCGCATGCCACATGTATTACTGCACAAGACAAATTAACACACAACAAATGCAGGAAATAGATTACAATTTTACTGTGTAAAAATGCATTATTCTGTCTTTATTCCTGGATGTCCTGTGACAGTTACAATGCACAAAGTGGTAACAGTCCCATGATAACATGTCACTGAGATAAAAGATTACAAGTCTAAGTAACCACCTATAGGCTCACCATTGCTCTGTGTGCACAATTATCAGGCAAGTGAGCCTTTTGAGGATTAATTTTAAAATTAATAGTGTTATCAGTCAATCCAAAGCAGTCATTAGCATTCAATTCACTGAGTCTTTTGGTTTCATGATCTGTTGAAGACCAACTTTTGTGCAGTAGCAACCACAGCCTCCCAGAGACTGTGGGAGGTGGACTATTTTCCTTCCCTGTAAATCTCCTGTATAAGAAGGCCCGCAAGTTCTCTGTAGGGTTTAGGTCAGGTGAGGAATGTGACAATGTCATTACTCTTTCATCTTTAAGGCCTTTACTGGTGAGCCACACAGTGGAGTACTTCCATGCATGTAATGGAGAATTGTCCTGTATAAAAATCATTGTCTTCTTGAATATGATTTTGTCCTGTTTTGTGGAGCACATTGTAAAGAGATTGCAACCTGATCCAAATAGAGCTAATTTACAAAAATTGACCATCAAACCTACTCAGTTAAAGCACATACTGAAATAAAACCAGGTCTGCTGATACAAGATGGGAGATGATAGATCTAGCCTGATCTATCATAATCTAGCATAATCTAGCCCTGATCATTCTGAACTCCCTGAATCAGATAACAAACAGCAAAGCAATAAGAATTCATGCTGATTGCAATTAATCCATCTTCCTTATTCTGCTTTAAATGCCAATACAAATGTTTCCAATATATTTCACTGGATTTTAGGCAGTGTTCACTATAATTCAATATATAAGATTAATCAGCAGAGAATATGTTAAATGTTCTCTTAAGTTTATTTAAAATGGGGATTAGCTTTAGTGCAGCAGCTGTTTGTATATTGCCTGCAATCATTCCAATTTACTCTAAGAGGTTTAAACAAAGTCCTTATTTTGTGCACATTGCCAAGCAGTGTGAAACATCAGTCATGTCAGGATTTTCCATTGTTTACCACACTGGGACCTGAGGTGAATCAAATCCTTTTGTCGTCTTTTTGGTGATTTTGGAGGTCAAGAAAGAGAGAAAAGTGAGGGCAGAGTCAAGGATCAAATAATGGAAGCTGAAGAAGGAAGACTGCAAGGTGGAATTCAGACAGGAGTTAAGACAGACAATGGGAGATAGTGAAGAGTTACAAGATTGCGGGGCAACAAATGCAAAAATGGCAAGGAAGCTACTAGAAAATATAAAAAGCAGGATAAAGAAACCTAGCAGAACACAGAGGATATGGAGTGTATACAGAAGAAGAGGCTGGCAAAGAAGAAGCAGGATATCCAGAGAAAATAATAAATTAAATAGGAGTACAATTAAGATGAAGGAGTCATGGTTCTGTATAAGAAAATAAGGTGTGTTAGAGAAGTATGTGAGAGTAGTACAGGATATACATGAAGGCAGTGTGACAGTGGTGAGGTCTGCAGTAGGAGTGACAGATGCATTTAAAATAGAAGTGGGTTTACATCAAGAACCAGCACAGAGCACATTCTTGTTTGCAATGGTAATTGACAGGTTGACAGACAAGCTTAGACAGATGTTCGTTGATTATATTGTGATCTGTAGTGAGAGCAGAGAACAACTCAAGGAGACCCTGGAGAGGTGGAGATATGCTCTAGAGAGGAGAGGAGTGAAAGTGAGTACGACAAAGATAAAAACATGAGTATGAATGAAAGGCGGGTAAATGGCGGGGTTAGGATGCAGGGAGTTAGAGGTGACAAAGATGGAGGGATTTAAATACTTGGGATGAACAGTTCAAAGTAATGAGTGTTGAAGAGAGGTGAAAAAGAGCGTGCAGGTAGGTTGGAATGGGTAGAGAGTGGCAAGATTCATCTGTGACAGACAGGTACCAGCAAGAGTGCAAGGAAGAGTTTCCAGGATAGTAGTGAGACCAGTTGTGCTAAAAGGTTTGAAGACAATGATGCTGACGAAAAGACAGGAGACAGACCTGGAGCTGGCAGAGTTTAAGATGCCAAAGTTTTTGTTGGGGGTGATGCAGATAGAGAGGATTAGAAATTGATATATTAGCAGATCAACATATTGAAGACAAAGTTAGAGAAGCATAGCTTGGACATGTAGAGAAAAGAGACAAGTAGTATATTGGGAGAAGGATGTTGGAAATGGAGCTAATGGAAAAAGGACAGTTATGTTTGCTGATGATATTGTGATCTGTAGTGAGAGCAGGGAGCAGCTTGAGGAGAACCTAGAGAGGAGAGACAAAAAAGGAGACTTTTTGGCCTGCCAAAGTAGTCTTCTTGTGAAAGAGAAAAAGTGAAAGTGACTATTCTTGTCATTGTGAGAACACAGCACAGCACACAGTGAACCACAAAAAAAAATTGGACTTCTGCATTTAACCCATGCACACAAGGGGGCAGCTATTAAAGCAACCAGAGAGCAGTGACAGGGACACCACCTTGCTCAAGGGCACCTCAGGGAAACCTACAGGTAAGGGATTTGAACCCCACAATCTTCCTATGTGGTGGTCAACTCCCTAACCACTAGGCCACCGACAGCTGATGTACTTGTGATTATACATCCAGTTCACTATAGCAGCCAAACCTATAAACCTCTCATCACACATCACAGTGGAAATAGGCAGTTTGTTCTAAGAGCTCCATTCCCACCAGCTCAGAGATGTCACTCAAAAATGACTGTTATTATTAGCCTAGCATGTTTCCAGAGGTAAAGCAATACTTCAGATCAAGCTGATGTGGCTCCAACAATGAAATTTCTTTCAGTTGATCTTAAGAACAATCTTCAACCCAATGGCCTTAAGTCTGTATTAATGACCCCCCCCCTCCCCTTCAGCATAACTTTTATCGTCTAATTTTGCTACACCCTTTTCTGCCATTTAAAAAAATGTGTTGGAGCATTACAGAAAATGTCATCCTTGTGCATGTTGACTCTACAATTACATTTTCATAAAATCAAGAGTTTTGATGAACCTATAAACATTAAGAAGACATTTGCATACAGGATCTTTCTCTCTGCTATGTGGCCCTTGGTAAAGCAACCCTGACAAAATAATTTATTGGCATGGAATTTAACAGCCCTCCTTACTGCCCACCTCTACCCTTTACATTTGAATCTCCTTATCAACGCGCACCATCAGTATACTTATTGCAAGTGTCCTCAGAGATATAGTACCTGTCATTGCATTGTCCTGTGTTTTATTGCTGTGGCCTCCAAGAAGGTTTCCACCTTGGCAATTGCAAACTTATTCTGAATTTGACTTTCAAATTTACGATTTCAGTGGCAGGCTGCATACTGAATTTTACAGTCACTGCTGAATTTCTGAAAACTATTAAACTGTTGCATATCCCACCTGCTCTTCGCCACTTAGTTTTTTTTTTATACTGATGATGAAAACAAAAGTCTTTGTTTGGCACATCCTGATTACTGGAGGGTTTTGAAACTGTTTAATATTCCTCAATGCATTAACCATTAAACCGAGTAATTCCTTTTGTTCAGAATTAAAAAAAGGCCATGGCCCTGCGTGTGTGTTTACTGAAGCCTCGGCATACATTCCTATAGCAGCCAGGGTCTATCACTTTAGGCTGTTCAGTGATCAACTGTAAATACTGTCATCAACTTTATGTAATGAAGAAAAATGTATGTATTGCTGAAACATCTGAATGTGATAATTCAGTTTATCGCTGGAATCCTCATTACTATTTTTTCTTACATTTAAAATGCATTTCTTCTCCTTCTATTGAACACAAATGTAGCATAGACTAAAAGTAAATGTGCACTTTCAGTATTATCTATCTTCCTGGTTCAGTAAGCAGTAAGAGAAAAATAATTAAAACCGAATTGTGTCTTTCACCATCTGTTCTGTTTAACAAGAACCGTCTCTATGGCAAACACCAATTAAACTGCTCCTGAGTATGAAAGTTATTCTTGAATGCCAGAAGGTGACATTTATTAGTAATATTTTACTTTCCAATACCTTTTACAAGAGTTACAAAATCATTTATTCAGTAGCAACATCCGTGTTTTTGAGAAATAACAACAGCGTTAGACGTAAGATAACACTGAAGATGCCAGATCTGATGGTACGTCCGAGCCTTCAGGAAGTACATGATGAGGAAGAGAAATACCTTTTCATCAAACTTCGTAAAGGTTTGCTTATATGCTTAAACAATAGAATCAAAAGTCACCCAAAAAATGTATTCCTAAAACTTCCCTTCAGCCTGCTCAAACTGCATCAAGGTGCTCCATAAGTTGGCGCATTTAAAGTGGCTTGAGATTTTTTATTGTTTGTTAGCATGCAAACCTTGGAGTGATAATTCTGAACTAAATGAACACTGGCATTTCAAACTCTCCAAAAACTTTGTAAATACCTGCTCCAAGATTTCTTCTAAAATGAAAAGTAATTAGCCTCTACTTTCATGGGAAAGCATTGTGTTGGAACATGGTGAGGATTTGATTGGGTCTAAACTCAAGTGATGGTCTATGCTCGACCAATTCTATAATTGGCTTTGTGGCATTCTGTTTGCCCCTGGGCCATTGTGGGGGAAAAATCACCAGCTCATTGAAACCTTTAAAACAAAAAGCATCAATTTCAAATCACACAATGAAAGTGACAATATTTTTTCTACAGCTTGTGATTCAGGACAAAATCTAAAAATTTTAAGCCAGAATGACCCGATTGCATTTAGTAACATTAGCTTTAGTGAGGTCAGCTACTGATGGTGGATGATCATTTCAAGATCACCTCAATTGATTCACATGTTTGCATTGTGGAAGATGAAAGGAATAGTCTCTATAGAACCGCAAAACTTCAGCTTTATGTCCTGTCCAAAATTAGTTGGATAGGACATAACACTGACTCTCATACTGGTTTTACATTATATTGATTTTGCCCAGTACCTCCATTACAGGCTTATGTGCAGCATTTTTAAATTAATTCCTGACTGGGTAGCCAGGTGTGGGTTTCTGTGGGTGGGGGAGATTAATATGGGCATTATATGGATATAAGTGAAAAGTAACATTACAAGAGTGTTCCCTCTGGCTGTGCTAAGGCTGGCACACAGCATTTGGAAGGTTGGGAGCCTGCCATGTATCGGCTCCCTGACTAGCAAGCTGTCTAAGGACCATGAATTGTAGTTGCGGCTGTTTTTTTTATTAACCTTTTATCTATATTGGCAATGCTCCCAATCACTTTAGGTGCTGTTTGTTCCTGGATGAATGTTGTGTTTGTAATGTCCAGTGTCTTTTTTGAAAACAACTTTGACATCAAGTTCAGAAAATAACTTCTTTATTGTACCTTTAGCATATAGCTTTTTATCTCGGTGCTGAGGTTTTGCTATAGAAATCCTCATTTTAATATGATGTAATGTTACTGTTTACTATGATGATGTATAATGAGTTTAAGATAAAAGGAAAATAACAAACATTCTCATAATGACTTGTCTGTATTCATCAGTTTCTTTAGTTTATGTACATAACTCCATATTCAGATACAGTTATGTTTTTTAAATTGTCCTGACTCCACACACCCTCTCCTCACTCGATGCCTGACATGCATGTCTTTGGATAGTGGGAGGAAACAGGAGCCTATTCTTGCAAGAACAAACGTTTTCTTTACTTGCTTCAGTCAGTTCTCTTGCCATCGCTATTTTTGCATCACACAAGTTAAAAGGGGACTAACAAATGATGCAGAAAAACAGATGCAATACAGTCTGTTACAGTCTGTGACCTATGTACCACTGAAAGCACTATAATACAATATAATGGTGGGCATCAGTACTTGACAGTGTAGCAATGAAAGAAGATACATTCTGATAAATTACATCATTGAACCATGTGGATGGCTGTATATTTCTCTTACCTGGGGAAGAGATGGCTCCATGAGGCCCTGTGGGAATACAGCAATCCACAGAAGGAAGTGTGATCCTCTAGAACAGAACATTCTGGGATACCTTATTACATTTCAAGGATGGATGTAACTTTGACACATTCCACCTATGTAAATAGACAAGTACATCTTTTGCAGACCAGGTATACATTGACAACAGTATTCCATAATTGCATAATTGTTTTCTTTCAGCAGGAAAATAAGCCATTTTGCAAAAACTGTTCAGGAGTGGTTTCAGGAACATGAGAAAGAGTTTAAAGAATCCACTGGTTTCAGTCCAATCAAGCATCTGTTGATTTGCTGAAATCGCCTTATCCATGGAGGCCCCAGGTCACAACTTAAGAATCTGCAACTAAAACCACCAGATACCAAAGCACACCTTCTGAGGTCTTGTGGACTCCAAGCCTTGTTGGGTAAGAGCTGTGTGATGGCATGAGGGTGACCTACATAATATTAGGCAGGAGGTTTTATAGCATTGTCAATACCTGTATTAATCTATTCATCTGCCTTGTGAGTGAGATGCTGTAGAGGAAAGGAGGAAAGCTTGAGTGTGCTATTTCTCTTTCATTTCTGTCCTACCATAAACCTGTTATCTAGACAGGCGTTGGGAGAAAGCAGTGGAGGGGAAGTAAATGATTCTTTGAGGAGCGCTTGCTTGTCAATCAGGGCAGGTTGGTTTGATCATTACATTGTGTGAGAAGTTAACCCAGGTGACCTCATCTTGGCTTCTCTTTGCCAGATTCTTTGCCTCTTTGAACAACTCATTTTTGAGCCAATACAAGTCAGTGAAACATAAGCCTGACCTCATGTGCTTCTGGAGCCCAAAGGCTAAGATGGGTTTGGGGATGGGGGGTATGTGCAGTTAAGTGCCCGAATGAGTGCATGTGAATGCATCTAAGAAAACATTTGTTCTTTCAGACTGATGTGGTGCAAAAACACAATTTTGACAAAGGAAACATTTAGCAGTGTGAAGAATGCAACAATGCATACTATTCATGTGTAAAGCCCTTGTTTGCTTCACAAATTATAGATATATAGAACGTTTATATAGTTATTAAATACAATTTTTGTGCTCAGTTATATCTCTCTCAAAATTAAATTGACTAAAATAATACACTTTCAAAAATAAAATACTAAAACTGTTCTGTTAGCCTGTGTTAAACATGACAACCACATAATTAGGGATGCACAAGCCATTGTGTTTCTTATACCAGCCCCAAGCCCAAGATAAATGGGGAGGGTTAGGGACTGAACCAGTCAAGACCTGGGTTAACAAGACCACCACCAGTGCTGTTAGCCAGCAGAAGGTAAATGGAAATTGTTTGCCACTGTTGGCCAAAGAAAAGAAGAAAAAGGAGAAAGACAGGAGGCATGAGAAGAGAAAAAGGACAGGTTGAAATTAGGAAAGGAACATCAAATGTTGACAGCATGACTGGTAAAGGGAGAGACCTCCCTGATAAGATGGAGAGATAGAAGGTTGACATTTTGTGTGTGCAAGAGACTAGATGGAAGGGGTGTAAGGCCAGGTGTATTGGAGGAGGGTTTAAATTGTTTTACCATGGATGGGAGGAGGAATGGGCTAGGTGTTATCCTGAAGAGTATGTCAAGGGTGTTTTGGAGGTTAAAAGAGTATCAGGGTGATGAGCTTGAAACTGGAAATTAAATGCATAATATGGAATGTTGTCAGTGTTGTGGGCCCTGCAAGTAGGTGAGACGGAGGAGAAAGAATGATTTTGGAATGAGTAAAATGAAGTGAAAGCCTACCCTGGAGAGAAAGTGGTGATTGATGCAGACTGTAATGAGCATGTTGGTGAAGGGAACAGAGGTGATGAGGAGGTGATGGGTAGGTATGGTGTGAAGGAGAGAAATGCTAAAGGTCAGATGGTTGTGCTAAAAGGATGGAATTGGAGACTGCAAAGTAGTAACTGGTGAGAGCTAGGTAAGCAGCATGAGATGGTGGTCTGTAGGTTGATGTTGGGGCAGCAGTGGCCTAGTGGTTAGGGTGTTAGCCACGTGATTGGAGGATTGGGGGTTTGAACCCCTTCCCAATAGGTTGCCCTGGGGTACCCTTGAGCAAGGTGCCGTCCCCGGGCGCTTTCAATAGCTGCTCACTGCTGCACAGTGTTTGAGTGTGCATGAGTTAAATGCAAAGGTCCAATTTCGTTGTGGTTTGCTGTGCTGTGACCTCGCAATGACAAGGGCTGTCACTTTCACTTTAAGAGGAGGAGGAAAGCAAGGACAGAGTCAAGGATCAAATGTTGGAAGATTGGAAGGTGAAATTCAGGCAGGAGCTCAGAGAAGCACTGGGGTGTGGCAAGGGTTACCAGAATGCTTGGTAACTACTGCCAAAGTGGTAAGAGAAACAACAAAAAATTTACTAGGTGTTACCTGGAAAGAAGAAGGAGGATATGAAAACCTGGTGGTGGAACTTAGAAGTTCAGGAAAATATACAGAAGAAGAGGCATAGAGAAGAAGAGGGATAAAGACTATGGAGGGGTGGAGAGGGTAGAGAAGAGTAAACAGAAGCCACCAGCAAGAGTGAAAGGAATGGTTTACAGTATGGTAGTGAGTCCACAAGCCATTGTGTTGCCAAGCCATATGTTATACTGGCTAGAGATGGTGGCTTTGACAAAAAGACAGATAGTAGAGCTGAAGGAGGCTGAGCATTGCATTGGGAGGGACAAAGATGGACAGTATTAGGAATAAGTTTATTAGAGAGACAGCTCAGTTTGGGAGAAGGGCTGAGGGTGGACCTGCCAGGCAAAATGGGAGGCCAGAAGAAGATAAAAAAAGAAGAAGACTAAAACATGACAAATTGGATTGCACACATTGACCTGCTTATCCCATGCTTGTGCCATGGTTGATTACATGGTCAGCTAGCTGAAATCTCATTTGAGACTGTTTGCTTCTTTGGATGAGCCTCTGTTTTCTGCAGGTTGTTCAGTAATTTTTTAGGCAATGAAAGTAATTTACTTAAACTGGAATCCTCTTTATATCATATGTCTTCTCTGACCTAAATTCCTCCAGGCTCTTTCCTGGTGTAGCAAATATACATCAGTCTTTATACATCAGAATTTATTTAATTATTGTACATGTATTTATTTATTTTGTTGCTTGTTTGTTTGTTTGTTTTGTGTGCATTCAATTTCCCTTTAACTTTTTGAACAAATTAACACATGATTGTTCTTTTTTATTATTAACTTCTCAGCAAAATCAAATTAAACACCTCCTTCATTAGTGATGAGTTGCCATGGGTTTCATTTTCACCCATATTTTATTTTTCCTATAAACTTTAAACATGTAACTGTCAAGACTACCTTAAAAAATTATGCAGGTTCTGGTTTCATCATATTCTCTAACCAAAAATAAAGGAGCTCCCATAAGGGGGGGCATCCCAGTGATGCAAGATGTACCTCCCCAGAAACTTTTTTTCATTTTATTTTGAGAGTGCAATATATCTGATGCCCATGTATGGTACATTTCTATGTGTCATGTACTAATTCTATGTATTAACTTTGTAATTAACTTTTATAAAATCTATTTAACCCTACCTGAACCTGTGTTTATCATCTTCATTTACACACTGAATTCCTGCTCTTCATCTTCTTTTAAATATTTAATCAAAGGGGGGTGCAGGGGGTCTAGTGGTAAGATATTTGCCTATAGCTCAAGAGGTCTCAGGTTAGAATTCCACCTCTGGAACTATCACCACTGGATCCTTGAGCAAGACCCTTAACCCTGGATTGCTCCAGGGGGACTGTCCCTGTAATTAGGACATGTAAGTCGCTCTGGATAAGAGCATCTCCTAAATGCCGTAAATATAATGTAAATGTAAATATTGAACTACTGCTGCTCATCTTTAACACAGTAAAGTCCTGCTCCTTAATCATTTTTACCAAACTGAACTAGTCTTCAAGGGCAAATATTATCAAAACATTTAGCAATGCAATACTTCAGCAGGTTTATTAGTGTCTTGAAATCCCCTGAAATGTCCATTCTGCAGTTTCTAAACTCTCCACTGTACCAATTCATGTGTTAAGGTGAAAGAGACATGAAACAACTGCTTACCGAGGCAGTCACACAGGACTGTAATCCATTTTTTATGCTTGAGTTGGGTTGGAATTTGTCTTCTTATCACTTTTTTCCTCTGCAAATTGTTCATTTTTTTCAGCAAGGAGACAATATTAGCCCACACTTGCTGCAACTGAATTGTCTAAATATTCATACAAATTCACTGTACATTTTATGAATATTTATGACAAGCCAATTCATGCAGAAAGGGGCATGAGCTAATATCATCTCACAGAGCCATCATGTTGCTAGGAAGCGATAAAAAGATAGAACCCATTTCAGGATATTCCGAATCCTTCTTCTAAATGGATGATGCCTGTAATGTGGCAAGCAATAATTTCATACATGCATCATCTCAAGACATGAGAGTATCTCCAAACTGCACATCTTGCTGCTTTGAAAAAAGATTAGATTTTTGTTTTTTGTTAGACTTTTATATATAACTTTATTTAGACTTTATATAGATTTAAATATATATACAGGGACTGGACTGAAATAAGAGTATATATATATATATATATATATATATATATATATATATATATATATATATATATATATATATATACTACCATAACTCTATGCAAAATCCCTGACTTTGTGCAAGTGTACCTATAAGAATTGATGCTGGTCTGAAGGCAAATGGTAGTAACAATAAATATTGATTTGATTTAGATTTTTCTTTTGTTTGCTCACTTTGCATTTTGTAAATTGATAAAATTAAACAATCATTATTTATATTTCTGAAAGCATTCTTTGTAGCATTTTTTCACACCAGCCTAAAACATTTGCATTAGCAATGTATAGTATATATATATATATATATATATATATATATATATATATATATATATATGGACTCCAGCACTCCCCCGTGACCCCCATTTGGGACAAGCAGCAGAAAAATGAATGAATTAATATTTTGAAGCTTATAAATTTTAGAGAAAAAATATTAATCTAATTTTGACCAATACTCAAGGTTTCAGTATATAATCAATATCAGAATTAAATGCATTGCATCACTTCTTATGTATATGGTTTGATCCTTCAGTGAAACTATAGTAAAACTGGAACAATATCATCAGATTTTTTAAATGAAATTATTTTGTGACAGTATGTTTCATGCAGAACAAACATTAGAATTGAATGCCCAATAGTGTCTGCATACTAATGTTACCATATGTTACTGCATCAGGTTTCTGTGGGAGACAGGTGCTTGGATGTGTTCAGAAGAATGAGTTTCCTGCCAGTGTTATGCAGCTCATTCTCTGGAGACAGGAGTCTTTGAGAATGCCTCTGGCATGCTCAGCATTCACTCAAAAAGGTCAGATATCTTATAGGGTTGGCTAGAGAGGCATTTCTCAAAGGTATGAACTGTTTACTTTAGCCTGCCTCTGCCCCACAAAGCAATCAAAATGGACTGCTTTGAGTCTAGACTGCATGAGGGATTCTGCCTTTTTCCACATGAAGTATTCATTATGAAGAGCAATTAGATGGAGAAGCTTCCACTCTGTGCGCTACATGTGAAGGTGCTGTCATACTTAATGCTAATCAAACTACTCAGCAAAGAAAAAAAACAACCAGAGATTGGTACAGAAGTGTGGTGTGCATTTGGAAAAGTAGAAAATAAAAAAGCTTCCTTTTCAACTCATTACTTTCTGCCAAAACTTTTTCAATGCCTCTACTTCCTGTCAGTCATACAGTTCTCCTCAATAAAAAATAAAAATCTATTTAATATATATATGTATATATATATATATTCCTTTCACTCTTGCTGTATATTTTACTTTTTATTCTACTGAGACTGCAGTGGGTAGTGCTGTTGCCTCACACCGAGAAGGTCCTGGGTTCAATTCCCAGAGGGAGTTTGCTTGTTCTCCCTGTGCCAAAGTGGGTTTCCTCCCATTGTCTAAAAACATGCAGGTCAGGTGGAATGGAGATGCTACATTGGCAATAAGTGTAATTGTCTTTGTCTGCCCTGGACTGGGGACCTGTCCAGGGTGTTTCCTCGCCTTTTACCCTTTGAGAGCTGGGATAGACTCCAGCATCCCCACCACCCCTAAGTGGCAATGAAAATGAGTAAATGAGAAAATACAGTGCAGTGTGGAAAATACAAATAACTCAAAAAAATATTTATTTTGACATTTATTTTACTGACAATATAAATCCAAAATATATGTTTTGTCTGCTTGTCTTAATTTCATTTGCATCCATTGCAATCCATTCCTGCATTCAGGCCTGCAACACGTTCCAAAAAAGTTTCTAAAACAATTAGTTTTTTGTAATGTTGCCATTGCTTCTGAAAGCACATTTTAACACTAAGGATAACAAGTTTCAAGTGCTTCGGGTTTTTTTCCCATTTTTTCTACAAACATGTCTTAAGGTGTGCAGCAGTATGGGTCATCTTTGTTTCCCATTATTCATTTTACAATTCTCCACACATTTGCTCTGAGGGACAGGTCAGGACTGCTGGCAAGCCAATGCAGTAACTGTACTCTTTTCTCCTGTAGCCATTTTTTTTCGTAATGTGTGCAGAAAGTGATTTTGTTGTGTTGTTACAAACATGCATGAATGCCCCTTGAAAAGATGTCATCTTGAAGGCAGCATATGTTGCTCTAAAATCTCAGTGTACTTTTCTGCAATAATGCTACTAATACAGAAGTGTAAATTGCCTTTGAGAAGGGCATTGACACAACCCCATTACAATTCTGGTTTTTGGACTTTGTGATGACAGTGTGGACCAGTGTGGCCCTTCTCTTCTTTGGTTTGGACCATACAGCATCCATTTCTACAAAAAATGACATGCAACACTGAATTGCCTGAACACAGTACAGGCATCCTCTGTGTGATGGTCCAGTACTAAAGCCTCCAAACCCAGATATGTAGATTGTTTACCATATTCATTTAATTTTTTATTAAAATATTTGTACCTCAGGGCAACCTAGTGGTCAAGGATTTGAACCAACATCATTCCAAAACCTGGAGCCAAGTCCCTAATCACTATGGCACTGTTGCCCCAAGACTGGTGTATGTATGTGTATGTAATGTACACTTCACCAATGGCATATAATGACCTAGACAAATGCTCTGTAAAGTGTTTCACATACAGTGTCTTGCAAAACTATATTCCCCCCCCCCCCCACCCATTGGCTTATTACCCATTTTATTACATTCCAGTCTGTAATTTAAATGTTTCTTATTCTTATTTTATGTGATGGATCTGCACAAAATAGTCTAAGTCAGTGAAGTGAAATGAGAAAAAAAAAAAAAAAGTAAATTGGCATGTGCCTGTGTATTGCCATGAAGCCCCTAAAAAGTCCTGGTGCAACCAATTACCTTCAAAAGTCACATAATTAGACAAATGAAGTCCACCAGTGTGCAATTTAAGTGTCACATGATCTGTCAGTATAAACACACCTTTTCTGAAAGGCCGCAGAGGCTGCAACACCACTAAACAAGAGGCATCACACCATGAAGACCAAGGAGCTCTCCAAATAAGTCATGGACAAAGTTGTTGAGAAGTACAAGTCAGGGTTGGGTTATAAAAAATATCCAAATGTTTGATGATCCCCCAGAGCACCATTAAATCCATCATCCTCAAATGGAAAGAACATGGTACCACAACAAACCTGCCCAGAGAGGGCCACCCACCAAAACTCACAGACCAGGCAAGGAGGGCATTACTCAGAGGCAGCACAGAGACCAAAGGTAACCCTGAAGGAGTTGCAGAGTTCCACAGCAAAGACTGGAGTATCTGTCCATAGGACCAAGTCAAGGGAAAGATGGATGGTGCTAAATACAGGGATGTTCTTGAGCAAAACCTGTGTCAGCCTGCCTGTGATTTGAGACTGGGACGGAGGTTCACCTTCCAGCAGGACAATGACCCGAAGCATACTGCTAAAGTAACACCTGAGTGGTTTAAAGGGAAACATTTAAATGTGTTGGAATGGCCTAGTCAAAGTCCAGACGTTAATCCAATAGAGAATCTGTGATCAGACAAAAAGATTGCTGTTCACAAGCGGAAGCCATCCAATATGAGGGAGTTGGAGCAGTTTAGCCTTGAGGAATGGGCACAAATCCCAGTGGCAAGATGTGGCAAGCTCATAGAGACTTATCCAAAGTGACTTGCAGCTGTAATTGCCGCAAAAGGTGGCTCTACAAAGTACGGACTTGGGTGAATAGTTATGCACACTGACATTTTCTATTATTTTGTCCTCTTTGTTGTTTGCTTCACAATAAAAAAAAAATACATCTTCAAAGCTGTAGGCATGTTCTGTAAATGAAATGTTGCAAACTCTCAAACAATCCATTTTAATTCCAGGTTGTGAGGCAACAAAACATGAAAAATGCCAAGGCATTGAATACCTTTGGAAGGCACTGCAGCTATAATGCATCATTACATCACTAATTATATTATTAGTGTATACAATGTTCTTATGGACAGATACAATAATTCAAGTCTATAGCTTTGCTTTAAAAAGTGTTGTGTTATATTACATTTACATTTGCAGTATTTAGCAGACGCTCTTATCCAGAGCGACTTCCATGTCCTAATTACAGGGACAGTCCTCCCAGAGCAATTCAAGGTTAATGGTCTTGCTCAGGGATCAAGTGGTGGCAGTGCCAGAGGTGGAATTCTAACCTGGGACCTCTTGAGCCATTGGTCCGTAGGCAAGCACTCTACCACTAGACTACCACCACCCATTCTTGCATAATGTGTAATAATAATATTTAATAATAATATATCATAAAAATGTCTTATACATTTTTAATCCTGTATGAATGTTGGGGTCATGGGAAGTACTGTAACTATCTCACAGTAACAGCCATTTAGGCAAAAGCACCACCTTCCTAAGATGAGCAAATGTGTTACAACCAAGTTGTTCAACAATAAGAGTGGAAGGAGAGGAATGAGGGAAGGAAAGTCTTCTTGTGCAAATTCAAAATATTTGCTTTTTTTCCATTAAATTTTTTTTTTTTTCACAGATACTCAAAGTGTACATTAGACACTTTTTTTCTGTTTAACTTTGTATCAAATAACATATATTTGTGCTGAATCAAGTGCATTTGCAATTATATTTTTACTAAAGAAGAAATATGAAGTGAAAGTGACTACTCTTGTCATTGTGAAACACAGCACAGCACACAGTGAAACAACGAAAGAAAATAAATGCATTTTACCCATACACACACACGTGTAGCAGGGGTCATGTGGTCATGGAAATTACTTAATTTGCATTTTAAGTATTTGTTTTCTCTTTCTGCTTTAATTTTTAAGCATTTTTATTTGTGTTTTAGAATCAGTTATATTCGTATCATATATATGAAAGTAAAAATGACTATTCTTGTCATTATGAGCACACAGTGAACCACAATGAAAAAACTCCTCTGCATTTTACCCACACACTCACACACATGCAGCAGGGGGCAGATAGTGAAAGTGCCCAGGGAGTAGTAATGGGGACGACACTTTGCTCAAGGGTACCTCAGGGCAACCTGCTGGTCTGGGTTTCAAACCTATGACCTTCTGATCCTGAATGTATTAAAATAACACATCTCATTCACAAATTAGTTCCTTAGTGAATGGAGCTAAAAGTGTTTACTCCAAAAACTCTTTCACTCCCATCCTTTTAAATATTAATAAATATTAATATGCATTTGTTTTTAGTCAAGTCATATATTTTTATTTCTATACTTTCAAGTCTATAATTTGTTTATTATGTGTAAAGCCAAGGGAAAATTTATGCATTTGTATGAATGAAATATAAATGAAAATAGGACTGACAATGTCATGTCTGGCAATGTATGTAATGACTAAAATTGGGGATAACAATGTTAAATATGTAGAAGCTGCTCACTGGATTGGAAGTGGTTATATGTGAGATTTCATTGAAAAGATTTTGACGCTCTATAATGTCTTTACACATGCTCTTGGAAGAAGAAAGTGGTTAAAGCCATCAATGGACATGCATTCACTCAATCAGTCATGGATGATAAAGGACTGGGCTCAGTTTCTAATTTCAAACTGAAGCACTGATCAGTCACAAACTCTTCCTGAGACCTCCATCATCCATCTTCATGACGAATCCGAACTACATTGCAGATATTACTGATGTGTAATATAGTTATTTATGTTTTACTATAAAATCTTTATATTTTATATGACATTATATTTTTGCATTCATAATCATACATGTACTAGAAAGGTAAAAAAAAGCATTTAACGCTGGTGCAAAACTAAATAAAGTTGTATTTGTTCAATCAAGAGTAGCACTCTTGCTTCACAACAGAACTGTTGTTTCCCAGTGTCTGTGTGGGTTTTCTTCACCACAGGTCAACCACAGGTCAACAGTTGTCAGTTGAACTGGAGATGCTAAGTTGGAACTAGGCCGTGACTGTGTGTTAATTTTTGTGTCTGTTCTACCTGTCCACCTCGTCCAAAATGTTTCTGTGTCTTTTTGCCCTATCTTCTGCATCTTCTTCTTCTAAACTGACCACCTTTATGTCCTCTCTCACCACTTCCACAAACCTGCACTTTGGTCTTCCTCTTCTCCTCTTTCCTGGCAGCTCCATTTTCCTCCTCCCAATATAATCCTTGTTTCTCCTCTGGACATTTCCAACCCAATGCAACCTTGCCTCTCTAACTTTGTCTCCAAAATGTCTAACCTGAGCTGTCCCTCTAATATACTAATTTCTAATCCTGTCCCTCCTTGTCACACCCAATGAAAATACCAGCATCTTTAATGGTGCTACCAACCTGCTGGCATAGCTGGTCTCACTACGGTCCTCATCTTTTCCCTATAAATACTGCTAAAGGCTTTTTCCCCTATGAGTTTGCACAAATGAATGGATGGAAGGAAGGAAGTGAACAGACTAGTAGTATGTATAATAACACTGAGAGTACAAATTTTATTTGATATGGTTTTTAAATATGTCAGATTTGCTGCATTAGAATAGTAGAATGCATTAATAACATTGCTGACCAGCCTTAGTTCTGAGAACCATTTTTTAACCTAGATGGGTTTCACATAAAACTACAGGAAGAGGATATTATGTCAGGTAGTAAAACCTTTTTTTTCAATTAGATAAGATTATCTTTGATAAGAATATCATTGATTTAAACATAAAAAGGCTTAAAAATGAAAGCAGAAAAAGAAAACAAATACTTAAAATACAAATGAAGTAGTTTTCATGACCATTGCTTCATTTATTCTCTCTTTCTGAATTTATATAACTGTAATGGCCTTATTATTTCTATTTACCATTCTCAGCAAAACCATGTGTTGTATTAGGAAAATGAAGAAAAAATGTCTTGTGCATTACAAAGAGTTCTCCTCAGCAGCATGCATAAATGAAAAAGATGAATAGACGTACTGGAGCATAATCAGGGCAGGAAAGCAATTACAGAGGGCTCAAGGGTAGAGCTTTGCTCCTTTTTTTCCTTTTTGAGTGAAAAGGCAAAATAGCCATTGGGCTTAGCTGAAAAATCTCAGTCACGTCCAGCTCTTCTGATTACAACTTAGCCGCCTGACTAAAATGACATGGTGAATACTCAGACCCTGCTAAAACCTTTAAATTGTTATTAGCTATTCAGGCAAACTCTATACATTTTAAGTAGTGACCATATTAAGCTCCTAAATGGTCCATGGTTTGGGCATATGATTCTTGGAAAAGTCTTTCATTATAAAAATATAAAATATTTAATATTTATATTAAATTAAAATATTTATTTGGATTCACTTAAAACCACACATCTCATTCACAAATTAGTTCCTCAGTGAATGGAGCTAAAAGTGTTCACTCCAAGAACCCTTTCAATCCCATCCTTTTAAATTTTATTTTAAAAAACCAGTAGCTCAAGAGTAGCTCAGGGCAACCTATGAATGAGTCACCTCATTTTTTTGTTCAAGAAAAGTGAAAAAGTGAAAGTGACAACCCTTGTCATTGCGAGGTCACAGCACAACACACAGTGAACCACAACGAAATTGGACCTCTCCATTTAACCCATGCACACTCAAACACTGTGCAGCAGTGGGCAGCTATTGAAAGCACCCGGGGAGCAGTGACGGGGACGGCACCTTGCTCAAGGGTACCTCAGGGCAACCTATTGGGAAGGGGTTTGAACCTCCGATCATGGGGCTAACACCCTAACCACTAGGCCACCGCTGCCCCGGAGAAAGGAGAGTAATGAAAGTCCGTTGGACAAAGATAGAATACTATGTGTGCACAGTTATTAGGCAAGTGACTATTTTGAAGATTTATTTTAATACAAATACAGTGCTACCAGTCAATCCAAAATGTTCAGAACCCTGAAACCTCAATGTTTTACAAAGGAATTCCAAGTGAACATTCTCAGAAGATGCAAAAGTAATGTCAGTTATATCTCTTTATTTGGCACTTTTTGTCTGAGGATAAGGTATACCCTTGATATAAGGTGTGGATCTCCTTTGGCCACAAACGCCCTCGGGGCAGTGGTGGTTAGCCTAGTGGTTACAGTGTTGGCCACAAGATTGGAAAATTGTGAGTTCAAGCCCCTTACCAGTAGGTTGCCCTGAGGTAACCTTGAGCAAAGTACCCTCCCTGTCACTGCTCCCCAGGCGCTTTCATAGCTGCCCCCTGGTACACGATGTTTGCGTGAGTTAAATGTCTGATTTTGTTGTTGTTCACTGTCACCTGTTCTGCTTAAATCCTATTAGCCTGGAGTTGGAATATATGCATAAACATGATGATATGGTCAAAATACTCACTTTCCTAATAATTGTGCACACAGTCTACATGAGTGTGAATGAACTACAGGACAGCAGAATAACTAGTTGGATGAGTTTAAATACTTAAATGCTTAGAGTCAACAGTTAAGAGTAGTGGGGAGTGTGGAAGTGAAGTGAAGAAGAGAGTGCTGGCAGGTTGGACTGGATGAATAAGAGTGGCAGGAAACATCTATGACAGATGGATACCAGCAAGCAAGAAAGGATAGGTTTACAGGATGGGTGGTAGAGTTTCATTTGTTAATCATCAGTTAAAGATGCTAATATTCGCACTTAGAAATGAGTATATTAGAGGAAATGGTTAAGTTGGACAATTCAGAGAAGCAAGATTGCTTTAGTTTGGACATGTACAGAGGAGAGATGAGTATTATATTGGGAGAAGGATGTTTAGAATGCACCTGCCAGGGGTAGAAGAGAAAGAGGAGAAAAGGAGAAGAGAAAGACCAAATAGGAGGTCAATAGATGTGGTGTGACAGAATGTGCAGGCTTGTATATTTATGGCATAGCCTTGTCCGTGTCTTATTAACTACTCTATTACTGCAATGCTCTTTGCATAGTATTTTCTGCCAATATATGAAACAAATTCAGTTTACATTGAGTGTTTCTTCAATAACTGTACTAACAATTAACTAACTCCCTTGAGGAATCTTTTCATAAAATGTGGTCTGTGTCATGCGGATGAGGACTGGGAAAATCAATTAGATGATCAATTTAAACACATTTGAATATCAATTATGTCTGCAATTATTTAGCCAGTCAGATGTGCTCACTTCTCCACCACATAAAGTAGGAAAACAAAAACTGTTGGGAAAACCTGAAGCCAAGGAAATCACATTTCCACAGCTCCCCTGTTTTCATATTTGCCATATCTAAGACTACACAGGCCATATGTTGGCAAGTAATAAAAGACTCTCAAGTATATTTTTTATTTTTAACAAATGATCATATTATTTATATTCAGCTGTCCCCAAAATTAAGAAATGTTTTAAACAAAAGTGCATGATGTTAACCTGTGAATGTAAAATATATATATAGCTAGTTTTCATTTATTATCTGAACCTGCATGTGACCTCCAAAATTACACAGGTATTGTTCTAAAAGTGTCTGATTAGGTTACATTAGTGTCCTTTTTATGACTAAATCATTTTCCCATGGTGTTTTAGTTTTTACTGTATAGATTGGGGTTCGGGGTCAGGGGTTCAAATCAAGTGTGCACAGATCATGCTTAACAATTTGGAAAAGCATGATTGTCAGAACAGCAAGATTGCATTGGTTTAAACATGTTTAGAGGAGAGACAAGGAGTATATTGGGAGAAAAGTGTTGAGGATGGAGTTGCGGGCAAGAAGAGAAGAGGAAAGCCAAAGAGGATGTTTATGGATGTGGTGAGAGAGGACATGCAGCGTGCCAAAGAGGAAGATGCAGAGGACAGGAAGAAATGGAGACAGATGATTGGATGATGAAGAAAAAGAAGACAAAGAAGATAAAGATTAATTGTTTCTTGTTGCACCATAGCATAAACCTTTGTTTTGTAGAAGCCAAACTTTACTATCTGACAAAAATACAAACCAAAAAATAAAATAAATAAAAAAACAACACAGTAATGTGACTTGGACATTTTTAGTTACATTAATTGACATTAATGACATTAATTTACTTGGGGCAGCATATAAAAAGAATGTGTACATGGCTTGTGTTGTTGCAACAGGTATTTCTATATGTCTACAAAAAGACCTATTGATGCAGCAACAGCTTTGTCTATTTTATTTTCTCTTGACACCAAGATGCTTAAATGCTCCCACAAGGACAGTGCCTGCAGAATATTTCCTTAAGCTACACAGTCAATAACAGCCTTTGTCAGGTGATCATATTAATCTACGAAAACATGTGTTTGAATTACACCTGGAGATGAAGGAACTGAAAGTTCACAATGCTAATTTAAGGTGCACCCCTGTGCTCACATGGGAGACAGGTGTGCCTCATTGGGGGCTGGCTTTATAAACCCCAGTGAGTCAGAGCAGAGTGTCGATCATTGTTTATGTGGCTTCCTTCATGTAATTGGTTCTGGAGTTCTAGTTATATCTAATAAAGTTGAGCACAAGACTCCTGGCTACGCATTTACATTCGAGCACCAACACCAAGATGTTACACAAATTCTGTGCTGAAAAGCTCAGCTTTTCTAAACAGGTGGAGCTCTATCCTGGGACTGGACTGACAAAGCTATGGGTCTATGGCTGCAATGCAAATTTGGCCAAATTACTTGTGAGGTATCAGCTCATAGCAGTCTTCACAGTGGAAAAACTGCTGGTGAACAATCTGTGGGGCGCAAACAAGGTTAAGGAGAAGCTTGACAACTAATGGACAAAAAATAAATTTAACACCAATGTGTTTCAGCTTTCTATACAGTGCTTTTGCATAGTTGTTTTGCAAAGCTGTTGTTTTGATTTTTTCTTCAAATGAAATGAAAAGTCCTTAAAGGTTTCCAGGGACCCTGCTCTCCACCATTAGAATCAATACTATACATTACGAAACAGTACAATCTATGCCAAGATTACAGATCTCTGGTCAAAAAAAGTAAAATCACTGAGTCCACATCTGCCCAATAAACTGTTGTCCCTAATTGTTAAGAGAGTAGTGGTTGTTGAGCCTTTTGCTTACTGCTGTCAGTGTTTTTTTAATAAAGACTATTTAACTAAAGGTTGCCAGGCACCATGCCTTGCCAGCTGCAGCATTTTAAGTGCTTTTTAAATGCTTTCTGAGTTCTAAAGGTCAATAAAAACAAAAATTAACATTTGTTTAAAACAGTGATCAAGTGAACAGTGATTTTGTTAGAACCATCCACCAGCAGGTAAAGGCAATAAAATACAAATAAAACAAACAAACAAACAAAAAAACAAAACAAAAAATAAAGAAATAAAAATGAATGAATTAAAGTAACCCTTTAGACATTAGTTGTTTGATTTTTCTCACAAATGGGCGGAATAAATACACACTACATCCTAAGCATTTCAAACAGCAACAGATTTTGAAGAGTCAGTCTGCTTTTATAATGCTGATTGTCATTTAAATGAACACATTTGGGTAAAAGCTAGAAATTCTTAATGCTGTTAATTAACCAATATAGAAATATTTAAATAGTTTATAAACTGAAAATATTTACAAATGGAAATAGTTTGGCATAATTCCACTTATAACATAAGCTCTTTAGGGCAGCGGTGGCCTACTCGTTAGGGAGTTGGTCCTGGATCGGAAGATTGTGGGTGTGTTTGGCTCCTCCCTGCGATGGGCTGGCGACCTGTCCAGGGTGCGTCCTCCGTCCTCGCCCTGTGTGCGCTGGGTTGGACACCAGCACACCCCCGCGACCCCATTTGGGACAAGCGGCAGATGATGGATGGATGCCAACCGGAGTTCGGTCGCAGTCCCCGGA
Source organism: Hepsetus odoe (assembly GCA_017165825.1). Classification (NCBI taxonomy): domain Eukaryota; kingdom Metazoa; phylum Chordata; class Actinopteri; order Characiformes; family Hepsetidae; genus Hepsetus; species Hepsetus odoe. The sequence goes on along the minus strand of CM029370.1, from coordinate 11,482,744 downwards.
GTTCTAGCCTGGTTTTCACCTTCTCCCTCTCCTTATTTTCCAGAATCTACAACACCTGAAGCCTGGGTTATTTAAATGTTGATGAGCCGATCCAGAGTTTTCCATTCCCTATTGTGCTGTGTATGTTAATAGTCAGAATAAACGAACCCTTTGTGCGTTTGTGCCTCTGCTCCTTTTCTCCTTCAGGCCGAAAGCATGACATTATGTTAATTCAAACTTACAATTTTACCTTTAAAATTTCATATTAGACATTCTAATTCACAGACTATTTTCACAAATCACAGATTATTTTAAGTTCATCACATTTTCATTAATTTCAGCAAAGGAAAAATGATGTTTAGTCAATGCAGAATCTTTTCTTGTAATTATTGCATTCAAAAAAAGGCAAATGGGCACTTCCACTGCAATGGACTTGCAAGCTGTACTGGGTGTTTCTCTTCCTTTAGCCTTAAGTGTTGTAACGGTGGCGGGGTACCGGAGGGACGTCAGCTCGGAGCCAGGAGTTAGGAACATACTTTTATTGGTCACATTTACAAAAACAAGGAACGGGGGCTGCAGAACTGAGGAACTGCAGTCTAACCCTAAATACTAAGGAACATGGACCAAGTTACATATACCAAGTTCTAGACACCAAATTACATATACAAAAACCACCCGTTACGTGTAGGCATAGCCTATTCAATGAGCCGCGCTCTGTTCTGACTCATCGGGGCTTAAATAGTCAGCCCCAATGATGCACACCTGCTTGCATTGCTCAGGTGTGCTCAGTCAGAACAGAGCGCCCTCAAGCGTACCCAAAACACCTCCTGTGACAAATACCTTATACGTGATAGAGAGTGTGCACTGGGACAGGTTCCAACACCCTCCTATTCAGGATTTGCAAATGAATGAATGAACAAATGAACAGCCAGTTTCAAAAGGAAACTATGGTACTAAATATAGAAGTCTATATTTAGACAAACAGTCCAAATAATACAAAAACTGTGTTACAAAAAAAGTGGAGGAAAGTTTTAGTATTTCTTTTCCATAGAAGGAACCAAGTAGCCAAGCTTAATGAGATTAGTGACTTTTTAAGAGTTTTGCTGTTTGCCTCAGACTCTGTTTTTGTGTGAAGTTAAAAAGTATGCTTCACTTGAATTATCATGACCCCAATCAAAATTCCATGTACCCTGTAATTCTTTCTGTCCTGGCACAGGCCCAATGGATATTGGCATTCATGTGCTGAGCTTTGCCTGCCGCAGCTCAGTGCCCATATCTTCTATTGCCAATATCTCATGGTGTAGTACTTCCTCTTGGGTATTTTTGGGTAAATGTGAGAGAAGTTAATAGTGAATGTGAGCTTGATAGCAAATGTCAGAGGACATACTATGTGTGTGATCAGTATGATAGGTGTTTGAGAGAAGATAGTACTGTAGGTGAAAGATTTTGGTTTATGTGGTTTGATAGTCTGTGAGAGAGTTTAGAGTTTGCAGGTGTGAGCTATGGGAGTGAGTCAGAAATTCAACATTTTAAAAGAACAAAAGCAACAAAAAATGGCTAAATATACCATTTTCCACTAATCCTAGGTGCCCAATTTTTCTGCTTTTTAGTTTGTCACTGTTGCTGGTCAGTGAGAGCTGCTAACGATTTCAGAAAAAAAAAATCCCCAAAATGTATCTCTCTACTATCTCTCTTCTGCTCCAAGTAATGCTTCATTAAGATGAGCCAGACTTATCAGTATAGTTCAGGATAACAGGTTTTAGATAACAGGTTTGATGTCAGAAGTTGTTGATCTAAAATAAGTTGTTGTCTGATGTCTGGTAAATGTAAGGAAATCTCCTCCAGTTTCCTAAAGAAATGGAAATGCCTAAAATAGCTATCCATAGTGGGGAAATTTTGTTTAATTTTATTGCTTACAGTAAGCAATAAATCATGTTGTGTCTTAAACCATATTCTCACTTCAGTTCAAAACTAAAGGAGCAAACATTAGACATTAAAACACCAAACATTGGGCGATTGCCAACTGTAAGTAGTGTTATGTGCAAAATTCTATAGATCTGATTATGTTCCACCAAACTATTCCATTAAGCATTATGCATATAATTCATACAATAATTGATTGCAAATAGGCATTTCATTTACAATGACAATGGCAGTCAGCAAAAAAAAATAATAAAAGAAATGCAGATATAACAACTCGTTCAAGTGCGGTTGTCAACTTCAGAGTCAGTCAGTAGAGCAGCTGGCCTGAGCAGTGAGGGAGAGGGAACTGAGAGTGCTAAGAAGTGGGCAGCTGGACCCAGTGCAGAAGGGTCTGTCGTAGGTGGCACTCATGTCAGTAAAAATCAAAGAAGCTCAAGCCAACTACTTATTTTTCAGCTCAAAACTGAGCTGAGAGATCAACTGAAAAAAGAGCACCTGGCAGCATCTCAGTATGTATTTATATATAAATATATATATATATATAAATCAGCAAACATGGACATGTCCCGATGGACATGATCTGTTCTGAACAACAAAAACCATATGTGAAGATAAACTGCCTTCATTGCAAATATAATAGCCTTGGTCTCTGTTCCTAAGTAGCTATGCCTGTCTGTTATCTCCATCATACCCATGCTATCAGTAAAAATATACCATACACACTGATGAGCCAAAGCCTTTTGACCTCTATAATGAAGCAAATAAGGCTGATTATCTTGTTACAATGGCATATGTCAAGGTCTGGGATATGTCAAAAGTAGGTGAGCAGTCAGTTCTCATGTACAGCCTGCTGGAATAAAGAGCAAGTGTAAAGACGTGAGCAACTCTGGGGCCAGATTGCTTTAGCCATATGGCTGCATTGGAGCATCTCTAAATCTAAGTGGAGTGCTCCTTGTCAGCAACAGTGAGCACCTACTAACAGACATCCATGGTGTTGGGCATCCAAGCTTATTGATTTGTGAGGGCAGTGGAGGCTATCCTGTCTTCTCCAAACAGGTGGAATGGCAAATAAAATTTTTAAGGCTGGTAATATGAGGAATATTTCTCAACACATTGCACCTTGTCGAGTAAGCCAGTATCATTGTGCACTCTGAGAGGTCTCATGCAGTACACATTTTGATAGGTCAGTGCTGTTCTGGCAGTATGAGGGGAATCTACACAATGTTAGGCAGTTCATTTTAAATCCAGACAAGTCCTAAAGTCCCAATATTTCCCTCGGTCACTTGCAAATTATCGGCAGGTCATTATAGAAAATGGAGCAATAGGTCAGCATGAGCAAAAAAGATGATTTAAACAGTAAAAACATACTACTATAATATATAAAATATCTAGATTCCTAAGCAGTAATAAATAAGTTAATGTTTGAACTCAATATCAGAATTGTCTTCAAAGTTGTCTCTAGAGAATTTAAACTAACACAACAATCTAGGAGAAAACACAAAAATAGAAGGGAGCAGAGCCTGCGCAGACAAAGGGTAAAGAAGTCTAATCCATGCCGGTTCCACCTCACAACTTTCGAAACTTAAAATATCTGCTGATAAAATATCACTGCCAGATGCCAGAAAGCAATCTCTGTGCCTTGGTGGATCGGAGCCAATTTGGAGGAAAATGTGGAAAAAATGCTGTGAACAAAAAATGTTTTCAAAAATGGAAGTGTTAATCATTTATTTTCATCAATCAACAAAATGCAGTGAATGAACAAAAGAGAAATCGAAATCAAATCAATATTTGGTGTGACCACCCTTTGCCTTCAGAACAGGATCAATTCTTCTAGGTACACTTGCACACAGTTTTTGAAGGAACTCGGCTGGTAGGTTGTTCCAAACATCTTGGAGAACTAACCACAGATCTTTTTTGGATGTAGGCTTCCTCACATCCTTCTGTCTCTTCATGTAATCCCAGACACACTTGATGATGTTGAGATCAGGGCTCTGGGAAGAATTGATGCTGGTTTGGAGGTAAAAGGTAGTAACACCAAATACTGATTTGATTTAGATTTTTCTTTTGTTCACTTGTAAATGGATAAAAATAAACAATCATTATTTATATTTCTGAAAGCATTCTTTGTTTAAAGCATTTTTCCACACCTGCCTAAAACTTTGGCACAGAACTATATATATATGTATATATCATATATCTATATATATATGTACTATATGTATATGTATATATCACCCCTAAACATATTTCAGGCTTGTGTAGAACATTATCAAACCATTCCAACCAACCTTTGTTAGAGGGAAGGAAAACACACCTGTCAGGTTTTGAGGGAACTGAAGCATTTTCCTGTTCATTTTCCTATAAGTCCCATGGGAAAAGTGGAATGAAAAAGTGATACAGTATTTTCACTTTTTTATTGGCCCCTTTCACATTCCCTAAATGCTGCTTGGCACTTGAACTTCCACAAATGGCATGTGTGCTTTTTGAATGTCACATTTGACAAGAGTGAAGCCTTCATGTCACCTTGGATGTGGATACTGTCCCCGCTGATGCTGTGGCACACTTTCAGCTTCAGGGGATCGGATGGATAACAAGGGAAGGCAAAAGTTTGCTGTGGTTGCATCCACACAGGGCAATGCCAGGGCAGATCACAGCAGTATTGCCATTTTTAAAAGCCAAAGACTGTCTGATCTCACTGTCCTTTGAGGGGGCAGGAGACAAGTGAGAAGTAAATGTAAAAAAAAAAACCTAGATGAATCATTGTCACTGCTATAGCTGTTAAGAAGTAGTGGACTGTTATGATTTGGCAGGCTTTCAGTCTACCACAGAGGGACCTACCATCAATTCCAAATGAAGCATGCAGGTGGTTTCAGACCATTTTGAACAGAATGGACACTTTTTTTTTTCATTCCCAGAAGCCATTTGGAAGTTTGATCATATAAATTGAAAACCATTTATATACATTTATATATTGCCATTTTAATGCAGTTCATCCAATGTTTACCATTTGGATTCAGCTTGATATATCTTCCCTGAAGATGTCTGCTGCAGTTATTGATCATCCTGCCCACCACCAGAGGTCTTTGTCAAAGCTTTCGATCCATAACTAATCAACATCAACACCCCTCTGAGACCTGGCTTTACAACCAAAGGAAATAGGGCTCAAACACTGAATGTATGTCTCCATTCATGTCTTTTAACCAAAATTTTTAAAAAAAATTACCAAACATATCTTTCAAATTTCATGTCATTCCATCTTTTTATTAATACTCAAAAAATAAGAAGTTAAAAAAGTTTAAAATTGAGAGAATGAGGTGTCAGCTCCTGGCAATTGAAAAGAGCTGTGAAACCAATTAAGCTGCAAATGAAATTACTGAAAATTAAGATGTGGTGCCATAGAAAACCCACATTTGCTTCCATTAAGAACCCTTTAGTTAACAGCTTATTGAAGCCCCCTTTCTGTACATTTGTGAATGTGAAGATCTGTTATAAAAAAGCTCTTTTGTGAATGTTACGTAGAATCACTTTAACCTTGTTGCTTATTGACATGCACAGATTCCTTTTTTTCAAATATCAATTTTTTTAGGTTCCAAAATGGTTCTTCTATGGCATGACTTAAATAATCTGCTATTGTAGCTTTTTATTACAGGCTATGAAAAAGTTTAGTATACTTTAAAGGTTTTGAAATCTCCAGGACACAGCTGTTGTATTTGTATTGATTCATTTGGAGTTAATGAAAGAAGTTTTTCCAAAACCTAGCTATAAGAAGGGCCAACCTGTTTAGTAGAGGTGTGACCTATGAATCAATAGAAAATGAGCAGACCTGATTTCCTGCCCACAGCATACTTTAACATTATGAGGGGTTTGCAGTGAAAATACTTCAGTAAGCTATATTTATCATATTCATTAAATGTAAGTTAGATATCTCCATGAACTGTTTATAGACAGCAATCAACTAACCTGTAAGTAATATAGCTATAAATCATAGCTATAAACTCTCATTGCTAGAAATGTGCATATCATATAAATAAAAAAGGCTTCATCTTAAATTCTAAATAGTGAATCTTTGAGATTTATAAACATAAATATATAGCACACTCATTTTTTGTCATAAAAGGGTAATGTAGATGAATGCCACCCTAGAGTAAAGTATCACCAATTTATTTAACTGAAACTTGATTTAGATCAAGACAATGCTTTTAATATATTTAATGTGGATACAGTTCCAGTTTGTAGGTTAAACACTCCAATTAGTTGACCAGCAGTGTGTCATTACTGCCATCATTTATATCTGTTATTGCCATACCTCAGCATGAATCAATGGATAAAAGATGTAAGGATGACATGAAAAAGGCTTTCAATTTCATAAAGCTGAACAAACTCGCCAAGGACACAGAAGCTGTATCAAATGGGTCGTATGGTAGATTTTAAGCAGTATAAATGTAATACACCCATGAGAGAGATTTGCTTTTTTGTGTTTTTTTTTTTTCCAAAGCAAAAATGTAATATCTATTCATGTACTTTAAAATGTGGTAATGTCGCAGATCAGGACTGTGAACTCTGTGGGGGCCAGAAGAATTGATGCTGGTTTGAAGGCAAACGGGAGTAACACCAAATATTGATATGATTTAGATTTTTCTTTTGTTCGCTCACTTTGCATTTTGTAAATTGATAAAAATAAACAATCATTATTCATATTTCTGAAAGCATTCTTTGTTTACAGCATTTTTTCTACACCTGCCTAAAACTTTGGCACAGTACTGTATATATTTTGCATTAATATGTTCTAATGCCATTGTTATTTTTTTCTTTTGTTGTTTTATTTCTGTCAAAATGATAATTTATATGTACAAGAATATTTTCAATTGCACCTTTTTTGAAATGCTCTTAAATGTTGCCTATACTCTTGCACTGAACCTTTTCTAGCTGCTCTTTCACTAATGGGGAGGTGAAATAATTGAGGTGGCACTTATCTCAACCTGAGGGACATTTGAATGAGGATGATTATTTGTGTGATGTCACTGGCTGCAGTTCCAATGAAGATGTTTCTGGCTGCAACACAGTAAAGAAAGATGATGTAAATGGGGGATCAGGACACATCTGAATAGTTGTAACTTTCACAGAGCCTCCTCTATAGTGTATAGACTCTTTCAGTTCCAATGACCAAAGTCATGTGTATTTCCCTATAGGAGCATGTGTGTGTGTGTGTGTGTGTGTGTGTGTTTGTGTGCGTGTGTGTGTCACTAGTGATGGTGGTTTTAAGGGAACAGTTAGAAATGGTACACAAGTCTCGCTCTGGAAAACCAAAGGCTTTAATTTGAAGTCATTTCAATTCAAGTGAAGAAGTGAGGAGAGTGGTGGTCTCTCCTGAAGCAGAAAGGTAATGAAAACTTAGAAAGTCTTCTTTTGCAGTCTCAGCACGTCAGATCGCCACTTCTCTGATTTCCAGAACAATCTCAGCAGCAAACTCAACCTCCTAACAAGCAGCTAGCTCACCTGGATTAATCGCACAGGTATTCAAGCTTGAAATGTTGCCAGGTACAAATATACAGTGAGCAGATATTAAAATGATGTCATCAGCCTGCACACTAAATTAAAAAAAAACACCTGGCAGAAGCAGCTGTCTCAGTTGTCTTAGGAAGGTTGATGGGAGGTTTACATTAAATGAGTGATTTGAGTGAATCAAGGAATCAAGGATGAGCAATAGCACTTTGAAGTCTTGAAGGTGGCCAAAAAATGTCTCAGCCATATGGTTAGAGGAACAAAGACAGATTGTTGCATTGCAAGGGAGTAAGCTCTTAATGCATATCATTATTCATGATTGGAGATAGTGTGTGTGTGTGTGTGTGTGTGTGTGTGTGTGTGTGTGTGTGTGTGTGTGTGTGTGTGTGTGTGTGTGTGTGTATTTACATCTTTGTATTTATATCTCCTCATAATGTTGGGAATATTGGAAACAATCAGGAATTTGGGACATTTGGCTAGGTGTCACATGTATACATGCTGTTTTCATTCATGACTTGATTAGATTATGAAAATAACCTTCATGACAAGTGATGTATCAGAATAAACCTTTTTAAGTTAACAATGTTAAAAAAGTTAACAATGGTTTACCTCAACTCTCATGAAAGAGTAATGTAGGTGTCATATAGTCTTATGATTACTGCTCTTCTGTAAAGTGTCAACAAAATTTCTTTTAACTTTCAAGCAAAATTGTTGTTTAAGGAAGCAACATGGTTCTTCTATGACACTGCCTAATGAACCGTTTGTGAGATCTTTTTTAGAGTCCATACTAAACACATTGATTCAGTATTAATGGACAAAGGTAAATTGAGAAAGCAACATTAAAAGCTATAATAACGTGTTGGATCATCACAAGTCTGATCTAAAAATCCAATCTCTGCAACTGCACTGGATAGATTAAACACTATTCCCTCAAAAGATATTCCCTCCAATGGTGTTCTGATGACAGTGGCTGCCTAATGCTTCAGGCCAAATTCTCCCACAGGTTTTCAGCTTGGTTGAGCTGTTACAGTGGTGGCCACAGCTTTTTGATTTAAGTATCTTCTCAGCTAAACTGTTCATTTTGTACAGAACAGTCAACAGTCAATGGCTGTCATTAAATGTGCTTTGCAAATAAAATTCACAATTTAGCACCTAATCACTTTAATTCAATGATCCTTTACTGCCTTTGGATAGGATCATAATCATCTTGGAAGAGAACACTCCCATGAGCAATAAAATGTTTCATACTCCTTTCACTTGTTTCGGATGGGCACGTTTTGCATCTGACAGTAGCAATCTGTAGTCTGACAACCTGACAATCTAGAGATTATACACACTTATTAGGCAAGTGAGTATTTGGAGTATTAATTTTAATATGAAACAAATCCAGTGCTATCAGTCAATCCAAAATGTTAGTAACCCTGAAACCTGAATGATTTACAAAAGTAATGTGAGTGTGAACATCTCTGGGGGATCCATATGTGTGCACAATTATTTGGCAGCTATTAGTGTGCAGAATTATTTTTCAGCTTAATGCAAAAAAATCTTACCATTGTACTTGTTCATTTTCATCTGCTACAGTGAGAATAATAAACTAACAACTCAAAATTTACAAATAGACATTTTCTTCAACCATAGCGTCATACACATATTATAACACAAAGCAAACTACAGAACAAATATTTCCTGTTTTAAATAGTTTTCAAATTAAACAGTGGAATATCACTTAACACATTTTGTATGGGAATGAAAGTAAAGTCTGAAACTGAGTCATGATGCACCTTGAGTTTTAATGGTGAAAACACACTGGCAAGAGAAAGAATTTAAATGCCAAGGACTCTTAGATAGTCCTGTATATATAAATACAGGATATATGAATATCATCTGTCCTGTATCTTCACAGAGACATAGTAAATCATAGTGACCTTCAGTTAGAATACACTCAGATTAATCAAAAACAAGTTTCGCTTGTTAAAAGCGAAACTTAAGTTCTAGACATATGGCAATGAGTCATTTGAAGCTTAAGGCACAGCGATGATAAATAATGACCAAGCTCCCTTGCGAATAATTGCTGTGTGGTATAAGGATGCTTGCCACCCAGTGCCATTCACATATTTTATGCTGATCTCGATTTTTAACTGCCATTTGCCTGATAAAACAGGAGAGAAACAGCTTGAAAGGAGTGTGTCTTTTATGGGTCTGCAATCCACTAATTGATGTTCTTGTATTTCTTTTTGTGGGCAACTGTGCCCTAGTGGATAGGGACTAGGCTCCAGGATTGGACGGTCGTGGGTTTGATCAGTAGGTTGCCCTGTGCTACCCTAAAGGAAGGTACTGTCCTGATCACTGCTCCCTGCACTGGTGCTGGTGCTGGCCTGCATTTCACAATGCTAATTAATCACTTTCAGAGCACTTTACGTGATCATGAAATGTTAAACACTATTTAGCTACAGTCACAACTGTGCTTCCACAACATTCTCACATTTTTTCCCAGTTATTTTAGAGCTAGCGGTCTATTTTTCATGAAAATAACAACCAGTGTTTTCTAGGTGAAAAATCAGTATTTTCAAAAAATAATAATACAAATTAAAAAAAGTAATAAAAAAATAATAATTATAATAAATGCAGGTTTAGTGCCTACATCAGTGGTATCTAGGTATCCCTAAGAATGTTCTAAACATATACCAAGTCTGTCATGGTGGCCACTGAGCCCCAACCATGGCCACAGTCCCAGTCGCTGCAATCTTAAACCAGAACTTCCAACATCCAACCACGTCTTATTGTAATCACATACAATCTCTCACCTAGTCTGCCAGGAGTGCCAGCTCAACCCAGCCTGTTATCTGTTATCTGTTCTATGTACATGTTCTGTTTTGTTTCCTGGTCTTGTTTAGGTTCACATTAAAGTACTGCAATTTTTGCCAAGTGTTTGTGCCTCACGTTCCTTTCAAGAATAGCCTTAAACTCAGTAACTATATTGTTTATTTGTAAACAATAAATTATTTTAATCAGGCACAAAGATATGCACATTAAAGATCAACACAGCATTTCTTAAGGTCTTTTTGTAGCACCAGTGCAACAACATGCACAGCGCCAAAAGAAAAACCACCATTACAGTGTTCAAGGAGAGCTTTCTTCATGTTTTTTGTTTTTTTTTTCCAAAAAAAAGCAGCAATAGTATAATTATTGTTCACTTGCAAAATACTATCAATGGCCTTAATTATAACACCTGCTTCAAGCAATCCAGTCTTTGGGTAAATTAACAAACAGAATGGTGCACAATGCTAATTTTAGCTCTTTTTTAAAGTTTGGGTTTTGCTTTTTAGCACTACATTATTATAAATGTTTAGAAAGACTTATTTTATCCAGTATCATTAAAACACATAAGAAACTAACAGAAAATAACTTTCAGGTTGCTAAAAACACAACACTGCACCCGACAAGCTTTTGTGGTCCTCTACTACAAATATGTCCCTACAGGGTGTCTAAGGGTTCTGCTGATGGTAAACATAAACCTGTCACTTTTAAAACAACCTGTTCCCTGTTTCGGAAGCATTTGTAAAGTTAGGGTACTTGAAAGGAATTAAAAGTTTGCAAAGTCTGTAAAGTTTCTATATTTAGATTTAAACAAAATCACTCTAGAGAAATTAACCAAGTTTGAATTGCTCATAGAAGTGGTGATGCAGGCCAGATTATGTTTCCCCGAGCGTTGCTTAGCTAGAAGAGGGGAGAATCAAACTGGGACTGAGGTCTCAGAATCCCTACCAGAGTGTGTTGGCATAATTGTAGTGGCAAATTAACCTTTAACCCACATAAAGTCAATGAGCCAAGGTTTTATTCTACTTAGTTTGTGTTGCACTGGAGCTATATAATGAAGATAGAAGAGGAATGAATAAGTATGTATGTAAGAAAGGAAGTAACTTTGCAATAGGGTTGCATTCATAGGTCATTTTGACATCAACATAAACATTGATTAAGGCTTAAAAGGTTTAAATGGCTATTTTCCTCTGTTTAACCCCATAAAATGTAATGACAATGGACACTTGTTGGAATAAGGCTGTATAAATGTCCTATAAATATGTGAATGTTTAATCACTTCCAACGTCTTGGCCTCAGTAAACTTTAAAGTTCTTCTGATTAATTAAAATGCTTGGAACAGAAGCTGAAGGAAACTCTGTGGCAGTTGATTCAGTCATTTGTCAGAGTAATGCAGAGCCCATTTTACTATTCACAAAGGCTTAGTTTGATTAATCACATAAAATAAGCTTTTAATGCAGGGGCAGGTGGGCAACAGGACTGTGTAATAGTGTTCCCCATGTACACAGTTAATTGGCAACTGCTGGGCAATTAATTCCTATTCATAACAGGCTTCATTTTTCTGAAGTCTAAATGTTTTAAAAAAGACAATCTTTTCCTAATTGATTATAAACATGCCTGTCAGCTTGCCCACAGTACTTGCCATTGGGGAATTTTTTTAGATAATTAAGATATTAAGGGTTGTTCCAGTAGTGTACATTTTGGAGTTTTTTTTTTTGTTTGTTTACTTTTAACAAGACTTTAAACTAGGCTCAGTGAGCTAATTGTCTAAGTAAACAGACCACTTATTGTAACATAATGTAAGTCTAAGTATTATGCGAACAATTTTCCATTGTATTGTATTATACTGATCAAAGATTGGAACTGGACTTTAGGAAATGAGCCATACCATTTAATACTTTACAAATTTTGTTCATTTGCTTTGCCAGCTTGGTGGGTAATATAGTTAACAGCAAAACAAACAAGAAGGGCAATGAGCTTTGGGTCTCATTTTCTCATTTTTAAACCTGATGATTATATAAACCATTCAGTCTCATCCTGGGAGAGACCACTGCTATGTGTCATGGTTTGGCTTCAGGGTTCTTTAATCTGATCAAAACAATTATCTCAAGAAACTAGGCAAAAAGACACACAACGGTGAACAGGTGATACTGGGTCGGGCTGGCAAACCTTAAATGCCTGGCTGACCAGGTGTGGAGGACTGGGTGTAATTAGTTAGGGTGAAATAGAAGCTCCAGCTCAGAATTCCAGGGACTGGGACTGTGGCCATGGCCTGGGTTCGGTGGTAAATGTGAGACTGAGACATCAGGTATGCCTCACTGGGTCATGGGTTTAAAGATCCCAATGAGTCAGAGCAAACGTCAGTTAATCCCTTTGGATTCTATGTTGGGTGAATGTTTGTTGCACTTTTGAGTTCAGTGTGAGTAGATGTTTTAGTTTTGAAAGGGAAAAAAGTGAAAGTGACCATTCTTGTCATTGTGAAATGCAACACAGCACAACACAATGAAATTCAGCCTCTACGTTTCACCCATTCACACACATGCAGCAAGGGGCAGCTATTGAAAGTGCCCATGGAGCAGTGATGGCAATGATACCTTGCTCAAGGGTACCTCAGGGCAACCTACTGGTGAGGGAATCGAGCCCACAATCTTTCTATCCAGGGAAACTCCCTAAGCACTAGGCCACCGCTGCTCGGTGGAGAATAAAGTTGCAGACTCCTGGCTCCAGAATTGCAGTACTGTGCAAATATTTTAGGCAGGTGTGGAAAAAATGCTGTAAACAAAGAAAGCTTTCAGAAATAAATAATGATAGTTTATTTTAATCAATTTACAGAATGCAAAGCGAGCGAACAAAAGAAAAATCGAAATCAAATCAATATTTGGTGCTACTACCTTTTGCCTTCAAACCAGCATCAATTCCTCTGGCCCCCACAGAACCCTGATCTCAACATCATCGAGTGTGTCTGGGATTACATGAAGAGACAGAAGGATGTGAGGAAGCCTACATCCACAGATGATCTGTGGTTAGTTCTCCAAGATGTTTGGAACAACCTACCAGCCAAGTTCCTTCAAAAACTGTGTGCAAGTGTACCTAGAAGAATTGATGCTGTTTTGAAGGCAAAGGGTGGTCACACCAAATATTGATTTGATTTCGATTTCTCTTTTGACCCTGGTGCTACACACAAGACAAGACACAAGACACAAGACACAAGGCAACATAAGACCCAACATAATACACAAAACGGGGCAACAAGTGCAGACAAGACAGACAACAACAGACGGCATGACAGACAGTACATTCATCCTCAGAGGGCTGCAGTGTTGTGGAACAAAGCAGCCCAGGTAGATTTTCAGCAAGTGGTGAAAATGTCCTGTACAGAGGGCAGAGAGATCCCAATGATCTTCTCAGCTGTTCTCACTACCCATTGTAGGGACTTGCGGCCTAAGACGTTGCAGTTCCCGTACCAGCCAGTAATGCAGCCACTCAGGATGCTCTCAATGGTTCCTCTGTAAAAGGTGGTGAGGAAGGAAGGTGGGAGATGGGCTTTCCTCAGTCTGTGCAGGAAGTAGAGGCGCTGCTGGGCTTTCTTTGTGATGGAGTTGGTGTTGAGGGTCCACGTGAGGTTGTCAGTGATGTGAACACCAAGAAACTTGGTGCTCTGGACCATTTCCACAGGTGAGGTGTTGATAATAAGTGGAGTGTGGTCCCGACGTGGTCTCCTAAAGTCAACAACCATCTCTTTAGTCTTGTCAAAGTTCAGAGACAGGTTGTTGGTGCACCAGTCCGTCAGCTCTTGTATCTCCTCTCTGTAAGCTGCCTCGTCTCTACCGCTGATCAGACCCACCACAGTTGTATCATCAGCGAATTTGATGATGTGGTTCAAGTCAAGTCAAGTCAAGTAGGATTTTATTGTCATTTCAGCCATATACACAGTACACAGTGAAACGAAATAACGTTCCTCCAGGACCCTGGTGCTACACACAAGACAAGACACAACACAAGACAACATAAGACACAACACGGGGCAACAGTGCGGACAAGACAGACAAGACAGACAACAACAGACGGCACGACAGACAGTACATTCATCCGTGGAAGGCTGCAGTGTTGTGGAACAAAGCAGCCCAGGCACATTATGGTGTAGCAGTGTGGTGGAGCGGTGTTACTGTATTTAAAGTGCAAAAGTGCAACACGAGATAAATAAATAAATACAGAATGAAAAGTGGAGGAAGTGGTGGGTGAAGTGGTGGGTTTAAGAGTTCAAGCTATTGGTGGGTTTTAAGAGTCCATGATATTGGTGGTTCCAGAGTTCAACAGTCTGATGGCCAGAGGGAAGAAACTATTTCCCATCCTGGAAGTGGAGGCCCGTATGCTGCGGAACCTTTTCCCGGATGGCAGGAGGGAGAAGAGAGTGTGGGAAGGGTGGGAGGGATCATCCACAATGCTGGTTGCTTTGCGGATACAGTTCGAGCTGTGCTTGGCTGCACAGTCGTGGGTCATCAGTGTGAACAGCAGTGGGCTGAGCACACAGCCCTGGGGGGCTCCTGTGCTCAGTGTGATGGTGTTGGAAGTGCTGCTACAGATCCTGACTGACTGGGGTCTCCCAGTCAGGAAGTCCAGGATCCAGTTACAGAGGGAGGTGTTCAGGCCCAGCAGCCTCAGCTTCTCACTCAGGTGCTGAAGGATGATATATATATATACTGTTCTTGAAGCTGTGTTCAGCAATGGTCCAGTGTAAGGATCTGTTTGACTCTGAAAAGGGCCAAATTATAATGGTTAGACAGGGTTAAAACAGGAAGGGTGTTGTTGGCATGCAGTGATTTGTACCTTCCAAAATAGGTGCAAGGAAAGACATCCAGTTAAATGGTGACAAGATCACTGGCCACCAAGGTTTATTGAAGCAAAAGAGTGAAGTCTATCCCGGCTGGTCTAATCCCATAGATGAGCAGCTGCAGCAAAAAATGCTGAAAAATATAATGCTGGTTATGACAGACAGGTGTCAGAACCTACAGTTAATCATAGTTTACAGCCTATAATAACAGTTACAAAACTGGGGTATGGAGCAATGAAAGAAGACAACCTTATAAATCACCTTTACATCATGTGGATGGCCAGGTTTGTGTGCTGTTAAAAAATGTTAAAGGAAAAAAAACTATCCTTCATGATTCCATTTTGTGGTGTCTCAGTTTGAACTTTGCTGGAGATTCTGCCACAAAGCTCTTTATAACCCTTTTTAAGGCTCAGTCTCAAAGACAGCAGTAAGTTTGATGTTTCATAAGTAAGCTGGGTAGAGAGTTGGTGTGGTGGTTTCCATTTTTATTCAGTTATGAAGCTGATCCTGAACTGAGTTCGGCTGTGGGTGCCCAGAGCACACTTAAAACAAGAAGTACAAAAGTAGAGCACAAAACTCACCTCTGTTTGAGAACTTTTCAGAAGAAATTCAGCAACAAAGTTAGAGTACAATAGCCCTTTTTCACTTAGTATACTAATAATGTTCCATTTGGTCAAAGAACTGAGCAGGGTCATCACTAATTCTGAAAATAATTGTGCACATAGAGAGAGAAGTTGAGTGCTGAGAATTACAGTCATTTAATGGTAAGAATTTTTGAAAATAGATCATTATTTATGTTTTAATGGGGTAGCAGTATTATGAAGAAAACCTGTAGCTTTATTTTCAGTTCTTCCATTATCTGTTAAAGATACCCTACCATTTTTTAAAATTATTATTGGCTAGAAAGAGTGAGAGAAACAAACAAGATAATACTTTAAAAGTCATAAGACAAAAATGAGGAGGTCTACTTGACAATACCTAAAGAGGAACATTGTAAATTAAGTAACAGCAGCTGTACTGTCCAACTATAGAGGAATAAAGTTAATCAGCCACAGCATGAACTCATGGGAAACAGTAGCGGAAGCTAGGTTAAGAAAAGATGTGGTGTTTAGTGAGAAACTGGATGGATTCATACCGAGAAAGAGATCTACAGATTTTCATTTAGTGTCACTGTGTGTTGTGCCGTGACATCACCCTTATATGTAAGAGTGAAGCTTTGTGGTGTATTTATCATGGTGAGGAAAATAAGTAGCTGATTTAATAATTCACACCGCTCACATTTAGCATGAAAACACTTTCATTGTAAACATTACATATTTTCAGAATTAACCACAAGATGTTCAATACACATCAGTGTCCTGTTTAAGTGAGAGGACATCCTTTACTGTTTAAGTAAAGGATGTTTTCACCATTTGTAACTAAAAGAAAGAAAGTGAATGAAATAGTTTTTTTCTGGTAGAAATCGGTGAATGCAACCATAGTTTTACTTTTCCTTGTTACTATATGAATCTCTATCCTTAGGCTGGACTATGAGATAACTCCAGCCTCATCCATGAGGCCTCATCCAATGAGACCTCGTCATCCATTACACAGTTCCATTTATAATGTTCATTTGCTGGCCCACAGGTAGTACATTTGATATAACTCAGTCCTGATTTATACCATAACAAGAAGTCTCTCCCACTTCCAATCCCCCTTACACCCACGCGAACCCAAATACTGGAGCATTATCACAGGAAAGCACCAAGAAATGTTTTTTATTTTTATACAGATATTATTAGTCAAATCTCAGCCACCCACAACTGTCAGAAATGACCACAGCTACAACAATCTGGGCCATTCCCCTGAAAATTAAGCACTTAAAATAAATCAGGTAATCCCAAAATAAAATGAGCTTTCAGAGCTTTCAGCTAAAACACACTAAATAACTCTAACTTATTTTTTAACCAAAAGGTTCAATCGAAAAACATGGAAACCTTTCAATGTTGGCAATGAGAACAATACTGGCACAGTTGTGGATCATGTGGATTAATGGTGAGTCATTTCTGGCAGTGCTGGTTTAAAGGTGGCTGAGATGGGGTCCTCTCATGGCTGTAAACTGGCTGGGTTCTGGCAACTGCATCTGACCATGTCCTTTGGCATCTTTCCATTCACTATGTGGCTCACAAGTAGATGCCACATGTGGTCTTACCAAAAGTGCTATCTGGATCAGCAGACACATTTCTAGAAGCATAATTGTATGAATATAAAATTGCATTTTATTTACACTTGTGTAGACTTGGTGTTATATTAGTGATCCAATTTTTAATGCAATCACAGTTCACCCTGGGTCTGTTTACAGCAAGCTGTCCATGTGGTTGAATAAAAATGTTCAAATCTGCTCATTAAAAGCACAAGTTGACATAAGGTGAAAACTGACTCTAACCTTCACCTAAACAGATTGCTGAGTACACAGAGTGATGCCTAAAAAGAATAAATTTAGTTCCCCAAAGCAAAAAGAAGTGAGAATGTGAAGAACCTTAAAGAGATATATAGTACCTTTGCATTATGTAGGGTTATGCCATTTTAAGGCTTTTTCTGAGAATGCCAAAATTTTTTTTTGAGGTTCTTTAAACCCTAGGAAGATTTTCACACTCATATCTCATTTATGAAAATACCCTGAAAAGGTTCTTTAGGGTAAGAAACTTTTGCCATCATACTGAGAAACCTTTCTGGCACCCAGAGGCTTGATGCAAAGCAGGTGGATATTTCTGTTACGATCCACTGTTCGTTTCAGGGCTGAAATACATTAAGGGCTGAAAGGAAGTGTTGGTTTTCATGTGACCTACATAACATGTATGGGTCATAAACATACTTATGTCTGTTCCATTAGCAGCCAGCAGAGTTGGAGGCATGAATCTGCCACCGCAATACCGCACACACCCACAAACACATCTCCCACACACCACCTGTCGAAGGAGTCTGAGAAAACTCCCCAGGAGGTGTTCCTGTACGTGTGTGTGTGTGTGTGAGTGTGTGTGTGTGTATGTGTGTGTGTGTGTGTGTGTGTGTGTGTGTGCATGTGTGTGTGCGTCTCCACACGCGCTGTGACAAGGTGAAAAATGCCACACTCAACAAGCCATGAAGTGCAATCACTTTACGGCATGATCCGCTGTGAAGTTAATTTCCTGTCAGATTCTACATTTGAATTTTCTTCCAGAATGACAATATCTGCGTTTTTAAGCCACTTTCCCCAAACCCATTCACATGGCATGTTTCAATTAATTTTAATATAGCTGTGTTGTTTCATTATTTAATTTCTCCATTCACTTAACATTTATCCTTGGCAATAAAAAAAGGAACCCTTCCTACTGAAAAGCACAACTGTAGAATGTGTAGAGAAACTGTACATTTCTGAAATGTTTGAATACTTTTCCAATTAAGAATAGAAAATGGATACAGAAAATAAATAATAGCCAGAAGCTTATTTTCTTCTAGTGCTTGGTGATGAATTTATTTGACTTAAAGGGCCATATGCTTTTTTTGGCTTGCTTGTTGTTTTTTAACTTTTATATTTATTTAAGCGCAGCCCACAAAAATGTGCCTTACCAGCAGCACCTTTCTCTTCTCTTCCCTCCTCTGCACATGCCCAGGTCAGTGAAATCATTGGACATTATCAAAAGGATAGATGAGAAGCATAATGGCAGAAGAATGTTGAGGATGTCTCTCTTAAAATTAACTGATGTTAATGCAATGATTGTTTTGACATCACAAAATCGCAAAAACTGATTTCAAAACCTACTATTCCTTTCTCTCCTTTCCTTTCTCCGTCATATGGGGAGCAGCTAAAGAATTACATGGTGAACTTTCTCATATTTACTGTGTTGATTGAGAATATTTAAAGTTATTTCCAACTATGGATTAGTTTTTTTCTTGGATGTTCAATTTGCATCTGATTTCAGCCTACTTGCATTGCTTTACTGGAATTTTTTTCTCTGCAAAATGTTTTATTTTAGGTTAACTTAATTCTAAAGAAATTGGTTTCAGCACCTCCATGTCCCAATGCAAGAAACCAAGCACCTACTGCCCAACACCTTCCAGATCTCGTGAGCAATCTCACTCCCCTTCTGTTGTCAAATAATATAATAGCTTTCCAGATAAGCATGAGAGAAATCATGTACAATCTCAAGGTTTTTCGTTCTAGTCTTCACTTTATTTCTTCATTATTTTGAGGCTCAGCACTCTGATGCATCAAAAATCAATACAAAAGCCTCATTGTTTAATAAATAATCCTCTGAACTGGGCTATATAACATTTACATTTGTGGCATTTTGTAGACGTTCTTATCCAGAGCAACTTACATGTCCTAATTACAGGGTCAGTCACCCTGGAGCATTAATGGTGGTAGTGCCAGAGGTGGGATGGCAAAACTCTTGAAGTACGACAGGAACTCCTGGTAGGAGACTGATGCCTCATATTTCCCTTATATAGGGTACATATATATTTATACCCTATATAAGAGAGATATGAGGCATCAGTCTCCTACCAGGAGATCCTGTCATACTTCAAGAATTTTTGATGACTCTCCTAATGGTAAGTAGCATGGAGAAAGACTCTATGTTACACCAGGAATATAAATCCACATTCAGATATGCCCTCCAGTTTTTCATACTTGCAGTTGCAAGAAGCTGAAATGATACAGCTTTGTAGATATTCTGCAAGAGGTTAAGAGATGAGCCACAAACAGGGAAAAAATGTCAGGATGGTCAACTTTAACTTGAAAATAATTACTTCATTTTGCTTAAAAAGAATGGCGTCATTTTATTAGTATGGCTCTTCATGTAAGGAGTTTATTAAGAGAGCACAAATGAGCTCCAGCCTGAGGTTATGCAACTTATTGCTTCTAAACCCAAGCAAATAGGTTACACATGCCTGTCTGCCATGAAGAGATAGCAGAAATATCAGCTGGGCCGACAGCAGGGAAGCCAGACATACCACAGCTTAACATCCTACCTGTCCATGTCCTTTAAAGAAGTTCAATATTCCCAAGTCTTAGGGTAAGTCTGACTTATTTTGTCACAACCAAACCTTTCACATTGTGTATAATGAAACTTAATTTTAACTTTTATAGATTCAGGAGCAGCCGGTATTTTCATAGACAAAGCACTAGCAGTATCGCACGGCATTTCAATCCTCACTGCACAGCCTGATATGTCCATTTTTGAGAGAAGGCTCCATTACTAAAGGTAACAGAAGTCTTAAGTGTCCCAGTAGGAACATTACATTAATTCTGGGCCTCCCCTGTCTACAGGAACACAATTTTGTTATTTCATGGCAAAACTCAAAATCATAATCTAATCATCTAAATCTTAGCTTAACTGTTTGCCCCCTTAACAGCTGCAACTCAAATCCTAGTTCCTGAGGTAGTTGCTCAAAATTTACCCAAATATTTGACCATAGCAGAAGATTTTTGCAGACAAAGTGCTACTACTCTACCCCCCCACACAGACCTATTGATTGTGATATTGAGTTTTAGTGCCACCTGCCTCTTTCTATTCAAAAGAATGATGTAGGCTTATGCCCTTGTGTTGTTTAAAAAGGTCTGAATTCAGTCTCAGCTAATTATTATTACTTCCTTCCATTAAAACGTTCAGTTCATCAGAAGCTGAATTATTCTACTTATGTGAACCAACACATTCTTCATATTCATCAGGTACTCCAAAGGCTACTGGAGAACCAGCTATATGTCAAAGCATGGAAATCAACTGTTGCTAAAAGAAATGACAATGTAGTCACTCATCACCATCATGGTAGCGTTACAGGATTAAAGGAATTGGTTAGAAAGGTTCAAGTTCCACACTCTTCCAGCAAGGTGGCATACCAGTATTTCATGCACCACACTCACGTTCTGTACAGAAACATCAAATCATGTCCTGTTTTGTGCCAAAAGCCTCTACCTGCATGCAAACGTTATTCCTTTCTAAATGCTAACAAACTAGTTACCTAGTCACTATCTGACTACTGAAAAACAGGCATACTGGTAGTTGTGGACAGATTCTCAAAATCATGTCTCAAAATCACTAATCTCATTGCCTGTTTGATACACTGCTTATCAGGTGGTGGAGCACATTTCAACATGAATGAATGTCCTTTGGCCTGCCAGATGTTAGGTATCATGTTAGGACCCAGAATTAGCCTCAAGTGTATGAAAGGCATTCATGGACAAAATCATCACTGTCACTCTCATCTCAGGATATCATCCCATACTAATTCCATACTACTAGTGGAATGAATGTGGAATGGGCAAGTAGAATTATTTCTAAAGAGTGTTTGGTCTGCTGAGCCCAGTTTTTATGCTTTGAATTCAGCCTGAAACATTTTCAGAACTAATGCCTTTGCAAAGTGTTCCAAGTGTTACCAGCCCTTTGTGTTTCTACACAATGCCACAAAAACAGTAGCACCAGCCTTCGATGACTGGTTCTAGAGAGCAGAAGAAGTTTGGGAGATTGCCTGTGACCACACTGAAGAATGCCTTGCCTCTTTCTGCATTAGCATTTGACAGAATATTGAGAGCATCACACCACACTCTGGGTCATGTGGGGAGCCCCGACATGACTGTTTCATGCTCAGCTGTAATGATCAGGCTAGGTATTTAACTTTGTTGTTTTTCAGATTCCTGTCCTCACCTGAACTTTAGATCAGGTACATCATACTGGATCACCTGCATGAGCTGCTGCCACAAACTAAAGCTAACAAATTTTTCACCCACTCAATCAGAACCACCACTATTAGCTCATCGAACTTCCAATTAGAGACTCCAATGGATTCTTTTATTGTAACTCATACTTTACTGGAACGCATCCCTAAATCCTTTAATTTATTAAATGCACTTTCTTTTTCTTTTCCTTATTTATTTCCGGTATCGACCAGAGGAGGATGGGTACCCCTTTTGAGTCTTGGTTCCTCCCTAGGTTTCTTCCTCCAGCTTATTCACTCGGACCTACTTACTACTCTTGACTTACTCTTGACTTACTCTTTTGTTCTTCTACTCTTCAGTTGTAAAGTTACATTTTGAATGATCTTGTGTTTATTGACATGATTATAATCATTCATTGTTTAATCTTATGATTTGGTTTTGGATCTTTTGCTCAGGTTTGTGACTATAGATTTATTTTTTTATTTCATTTCCATTTTATTTCTCACATTCCAGGATAGCCATGTTAAAGATGCATAGATCAAAATCTGTGCATGACTGATTCAATGAACATGACTGAACATTGTAACACTTTGACTGACCAGCACTTTCACCAGAACTCAACCCCCAGTTCTCAATGTGGAACAGCAGGTGAAATGCTGAAACAGGCACACATGAACTCTAACTGAAGTGTGCACAACATGGAAGAGTGAGCTAACACTCTCTCTTAAGAGAATGGCCTGAACTTTACCTGACAGGACTGAGGGCTTCTTTAATAAAAACAGTTATGGGTGCATGGCAACTAAAAGAAGGCCAAAATACGTTTATTCTATAAACAGTGTTTCTTTTAATAACTTTTTTCTTACATTAAAAAGTAGTCCAAAATCTTTACAAGTCAATAAACATTTCAAACAACATATAAATGATTTATTGACATGATATAGATCTTTTTAATAATGTGTACAAAAAGTTTACAAAAAAATCTTAATTATTTGTTTAAATTATAAAAAAATTAGAAATATTTGCCTTTCTTTTAAATAAAAAAATGAAACACGACAACATTAAGAACACTGACTGGTTGATTAGCAAAAGAAAAAACAGAATATGACACTCATGCTTTTGAATGTCTGAAAAATATTTCAGTTGATGTTTTGTTTTTATTTTTAGACATTGCCAGCTCGACACACTAAATAGCCCCCAGTCACCCAATACCACCAATGCTGGAAAGGCCAAAGCATTCAAAGAACCATATGTTCAAACTGAGAACTGTGCAAGAACCTTCATTTCTGTGAATGCTGCATCTTTTTCATTTCTCAACAGAGGCTAATGTTGTATTCGAGGCTCCTGTATTGCAGGAGATGCATAATTCTTTTGAGCTACGTTGAAATTGAACATCATAAATCAGAGGTCACGCTATTTAAAATGACTATGCCTGCTCTATTTATCATCTAAAGTGCTGTAAATGCACAGTAAGGGCTGCCAAAAATGATTCCTCTGTCATTTCAAATTTACCCTAGAATATAAATTTAATTGTCTCTTTCCCATTACCTAAGGTACAAGAAACGCATTGTTGGAAATGACAAATGTAGAATCTGATTCAGGTATGCAAGCACAGTACCTATGGATGGAGTTGGGGTTAGTGTTGAATATGCAGGGCTGATGGTAGGAGGACAGCACAGGTCCAGTTACTGCCACATAAACTGAGCAGTGGACTCCTCATCAATATTCATCTCCTGAGAGCTTTGTTTTGTCTGTTGCAACATGAAGTCACACTTGTGCTTTTATTTCAGCATGTCTCAGCCTAGGGTGTTTCATAGCCTTGATTTTGCACACTTGTGCCTCATGGAAGAGATAGATTGTATGTCTTTTCAGCTGCTTGTCCGTGGTGTATGTTCAGTAGAATTATAGACCTGTAGTACAGAATGGACTTTGGGATTAGCATTGTTTTATCTTAGCCCTTGGCATCATCGTTCAAGAATGTGTTACATTTTTAAATGCTTTGTGAACTTGTCTATTATAAAAAGTGCCAAATGTTTAGAGCTGAATAGAGCTAAACTAAATGATAAAATCTTTGAACTAAACCTAAAGCTTCAGGTTTTTAGCTAATCCACCAGTCTAGCAAGATTATGTTCTTTATTCTTGTTTTATATTTTATTTATATAAAACAAGAATAAAGAACAAAGAATTCTTTGTGGGAATCATGCATCCGTATTTCAACTTAGAATATTAACAATTAAAAAAGTAATAAATAAAAGTATTTTCATGTTTACAAAAGAACATTAAAACTGTAGCTTACACTGTCAGAAATAAAACTGTACTTTTAGGATACAAACCTACCAGTGTGGTGCTTCCTTAAAAGGAATTCTATGATCTCCTGAATTAAAAGTGTACTTTTCATCAATTAAATCAATCAGTCAATTTTTTTTTTTTTTTTACTCATGGGCCAGGTTGTTCCTAGTACATTTATACTGTTCCTGCAATGTCCCTGGAGAGTACCTTATTTTCTTGAAATGTAGCACAAAAAATTCTCATGAATTCACAACAAAACATACAACCTGTTGGTTTTCAAATCAAGACTGAGGCATGCTTATATTTATTGCTTAACACTGGACTTACACTGGACACTAGCTTTTATTATGCCCTTCTATAACTAAGAACAACTCATCAAGTTTGCGCCCTAGACCACTTAGTGTTTAAGCTTTATTAGGATTAAACCATCATTAGGATTATGTCTGGCAGTTCATGCATTCAGCACAGTCTAATTCGTAATAGGATGAAAAAAAAAATGCTGTGATGGAACAGCATATCATGTCTATAGTATTTATATTCTGTATTTTCTTGTCCTGGTGTCCAGCACTGCAGTGCTGTTAAGGGTGTGAGAGTCTCCCCTTTGTTAATGTTTAAAGAATGCAGGTGGTTCTTTCTCTGCAGCGCACTAGAAATGACCTTACATGATGTCAGCTGTACATCCATTTTAATGCGCGTCAGTGAATCTGCAAATCCCCTCCACTGTCACCAGTGCTGTAGAGAGGACTCACATTTCAGCAAAGTGGAGTGGAGATATGGGGCTCACTCAAGTTCAGAGAATGAAGACTGAAGCAAAGGCAGCATGGAAGAATCATGGTTTACATTCACACAGGACCCCAGCACTATAGATGCTGACACCTACACTTTATTTGCTTTACAAAAAATGATGAGTTGCATTAAGAGAATGGGTCTAGCCTCAGCAAAAGCTGCAAGTCATTTGTTGACATATGAAAAATTCATTTTCAAAGTATCTCTGTTCTTATGACTGAAAGGAGATGACAGATTAATTTTACCATCAGAAATTTGTTTCAAACGGACAAGTATAAATTACATCTGACAGGTGAAGTCAGTGGATGTAACAAGGCATAACCTAACTATTTTTGACCACTTCAGCTAAAAATGAGATGAGTGAAAAATGTGAATGTTTATCTTTTTACCAGAGCTGAAAAATGCTTTCATTGCAACATCAATTTCACTTTCAAGAGCAGTTAAACCTTGCAGATATGGCTATTGCAATACAAGAAGGTGGCCATAATCACATATAACTTTACTCTTTTTTCCTGCACAAAAGTCACATTTATATATTAACCCTGGGTTGTGTGACCTTGTATGTTTTGAATTCATCTAAGATTTAGAAAAAACTGCTTTAAGATATAAACACCAAAATTAAAACCATACTTTATGTTGAACATGTTATGTAATTCACATCATTTACAGCCTCTGCATAAAGACTGAAATCCTTTTGACACAACTACTGAAAGAAATAGAGAATGAACTTACTAGATGTTTCCACAAAGAAAAGAAAAACTATACTATGTGTGAGGATAAAATATTTGTCCGACTTCCATTGGAATGTTTTCTGTGGTCTTAATTATTCAGTGGTACTGTGTTCCTGGAATACAAATCAATTGATCAATGCAGAGTCCATGGATGACTTTATTTAATGTGAAAATCAAGGGATTTTTCAAAAGGAGAAACATATCATTTCCTTACTAGCATGCCCCCCATGGCACCAGCTGATTCTACACCTCCTATTATCCCTTAGTTACCCACCCCATTATAAATTTTTTCTTTTATGTTTTTCCAACAGCACAGATTTTAATTTCCATTAGAAATGAAATAAAGTTTGATGTATTAAAAGAGAGGCTTTTTCATTGCACCCACAGGCTTAATGGAAAACTTTCAGATGCCCAAGTAACATAAATATCTCCCTGTTCCATCTGTGGTCAGTTAACCCCAGTGTGAAAAGCTCTTTGAATATCACTTTGCATCAGCGCCCACGTAAACATAAGCATCAAAGCCTCTGCAATTAAGAAGTCAATATATCCTGCTAAACAGCATGCTTAATCAAGGGAAGAGTGTAGGAAATCAATAAATGCTGTAAACATGAACCAAGTTGCTTACTTAAAGTACTATATATTCTGGGCTTGTGGTGCTCAGAGCAGCGTTACTTCTAATAAAAACAAAATGGCACGGTGGACGTTATATTAGGGCTGTTTGGGCTCTAATCAGAGACTGTCTGAAAGAAAAGAGTAAGCTAATTAATTTAAAGATGAACTATGATATATGAGGCATTCTAAAGTGTAAGGATGGAAATCCACCCTAGATTTCTCTAAATATTCTACAAATAAGATTTCAAATATGTATGTGCTAGATTATTCTAATACATAACCCCAACTAAAAAAGGTTTTTGAATGAGATCCTAATTTGCAGCCATGACTAAACCAGCCTTTGTAACAAAATTATCAAGCCATGAGAGTTAAGTTTTGATGATGATTACCAAGATGTGGAAACAAGATAATCAATTTGGCCTATGCAACTTACTAAGTGAATCAGGCCCCCACAGAGCCCTGAGCTCAACATCATCGAGTGTGTCTGGGATTACATGAAGAGACAGAAGGATGTGAGGAAGCTTACATCCACAGAAGATCTGTGGCTAATTTTCCAAGATGTTTGGAACAACCTACCAGCCAAGTTCCTTCAAAAACTGTGCGCAAGTGTACCTAGAAGAATTGATGCTGTTTTGAAGGCAAAGGGTGGTCACTCCACATATTGATTTGATTTAGATTTCTCTTTTATTCGTTCATTGCATTTTGTTGATTGATGAAAATAAATGATTAACACTTCCATTTTTGAAAGCATTCTTTGTTTACAGCATTTTTTCCACACCTGCCTAAAACTTTTGCACAGTACTGTATATATATATTTTTTTAATTTGCCAAGAAACAAAGTAAGGCAGGAAGGTATGGGTAATACTTTACTTGTTTACCACATGAAAATGATATTACCATGCATATCACAGAAGACCATGAGTTGTCTATTAATGTATCAGGGTTAGATACTATAATGCTTGATATCATGACCTTAAATATGACAAATTGAAACAAACACTACCATCAGTTACTATTTTAGTAATGAATATCCTGCAATTGTAAGTTTGTAGCATGATTATGTCAATGTTGTATATCAGAGTTTAAATAAAGTGTAACATTTCAAACCAAAAGTGAACTTTAGATAAAAAGAAATAATACACTAAAAGTAGTATGGCATTAAAGGAGACAATTGCATATTTGTTTCTATAACTCATAGCAAAAAAGCTGTCTGGTACCTTTGTGTAACTACACTGACAGCTGAATGTTGAGGTTAATTTGTTTCTGCAATAAGAAAAAAAAGCCAAATGCTCATTACAGTCACAATTTCACACCCCTAACAGGATAAGACTTTTTTAATATATAAATTTGCATTTAACATATGAACTGATATAGATGGTTTATTTCCATGCTTTTGATTATTTCAACCAAACATAAATCCATAAATCCGACCCTTCCTAGTAATGGTAGCGGATTGCTGAAGACAATTGGAATATGGCATTAGCAGATATGGAGCTGTAGATAGCGAGGAGGTTGCTGTTGACTATATGTATCAGCATCTGCAGGTTGAGGATTGTTGATGGAGATATTGCAGAGAGAGGTTACTGCTTTATTGCTTCACTTGTTTATTCTTCTCCCTTGTACCTTGACATCATTATATCAACCTGGGATCAAATTTGTCTGGGTGCTCTTTTGCTTTTTTCCCCCACATGTACCAAACTTTTCTTCGTCTTTGCTTAGTGAAAGAAAGTTTTTCAGGGCACAAGGCGGAATAACAATTAAGGTGACCTCACTTAGATATACACCTCATTAAAACATGATTGAGCTACACATGCTGCGGTGAATTCTTAGGTCCATATTTATCATCCCATATCATATAATCTATGCGGCTGATCTCCCTGTGCCACAACTTAATGATACGCACTCACTTAAAATTAAAATTAAAGGTTCTTAAATGGCTCTTGGCTTGGATGTACAGTCCTAGAAGACACCTTTAACTTGTCTTACTTAATATTTATTTGGCAATACTTTCATAGTCAGCTTTGCCTTCTTTAATCCCTGCAAATGTGACCCCAGAGCAGTTGAATTATGTGAATGGGTAAAGTCAAATGGTCCTGAACCATCCCATGACAGTGGAGCTTTTGGGGAGTTAAGAAAAGAAGCTGTTTTTGTTGTAGCATGCACTGTGCAAGCTCCTGTATGCACACATTTAAAATGGAATCCTGATAATTCGGATCTTAAATTCAATTTGTTTTCTCTCTCAACCCAACTGCTCCATGCACCCCACACTTAACCCTGCATTGATCTGCATGGCTGGGCTACTGATAAATGGCTCTACATGTTTCACTTGACCTTCATTATTTAAGCAATACAGCACTAGAGGTAGTGCTTATCAGTTTGTTTAACATTAAGTTAGCTGTTTGTCTGTCACAGTGGCCCACCAAAAGGTTTACTAAGGAGCAACGACAGATTTGGAATCTGAAGTAGGCAATACTCATGATCTGACATATTGGGCAGCAGTGTAAAATAGTCTTAATAAAGTGATCTATGAATTACTAACCGTTCGCTGCAGTGGTTCTGTAGCTACTGTTTCTCAGTGGATTGACACAGGTGTAAAATTACTGGTAAGTTATTAAAGGTAACTTTTAAAGGTAGTTATTACCTCTTTAAAAGTAAACTTTAGAGAAGAATTAACTGCCATGACTTTCAGTTCTAGTTACTTTAAAGAACCTGTTATTTTTACATTTATGGCATTTAGCAGATGCTGTTATCTAGAATGATTTCCAATTCCTAATTACAGGGAAGGAAAACAATTAAAGATACAAGCTTTGCTACATAAAAGATAACATACTCTTTCATTATTAGTTATTGCAAAGTCATTTGCAGGTTTCTTAACCATTGATCCCTTATTTAAACCCTATCTGTTTTGGAATTTGTACCCATTTGCTGGGCCTTTGGTTTTGGACACTCTCTGTAATTATATGTTTGATGGCATTTTTACAGAAACTGTCAGATTCTTGTTAGATCATGAGTCAATACAACACTGTGATGGCACCCAGTCTCAGTTCATCCATGAGAGTAAAAATACTGTTAAAATTGTGCACATATATATTTTCTGTCAAACCATTCAACACATTTTTGAAACACCATGGTCCTGAGGAGATGAAAATGAAAGTGACTATTCTTGTCATCGTGAAAAACAGAAAAACAAACAGCGAACCACAACTAAATTACACCTATGCATTTTACCCATACACACAAACATGTGCAACGGGGGCAGCTTTTGAAAGGGGATGCGACCTTGCTCAAGGGTACCTCAGGGCAAACTACAGGTCTGGGATTTGAACCCATGTCTGATCCTGGGGCCAACTCCCTAACCATTTGGCCACCACTGTCCTTTGGTGTTGATATGAAGTCAAAGAGTAGTTTAAAGCATAAATTTAGATCTTCAGCTTAAGATGGACAGTCAAACTGATGTTTTAAAATTTAAAGTGTTTTAAAACACCTTCAACTGTCAGGACTACATACAGGCAGGAGAAACAAACACAGCAGCAGGATCTTACCATTTTTACAAGCAAACTTATTTACTAGATTTCTCCTTACCTATAGGCCATGGCTTTTCATATTTTCACAGCTAAAAAATGCCTATTTAAAAACATCCACTTAGACCATGGCTTCACTTCAAAGAATCCTTTCTTGACACATACATTATAAGTTGTGCTTCAGAACAACATAATGAAAAGAATAGAAGAGAATAGAATAGAATGGAATAGAATAGAATATCTCTGTAATTGCACAAGTATAAGATTTAGTTTGCTTACTTCTGTACATAAAGCTATGAAACAAAAAAAATGAAAATGACAATAAAAGTAGATAAGCTTGAAATAAAGTAATAAATAAAATACAAAGAGTATGATGACTGTTGCTGGTAGTAGAAAGATGGTGCAGTTCTGCAGTGGGACACTGTACTGCATTAGTAGTATGGAGAAGGAACAACTGACAGTATCGGTATCCACCTTAAAACTTTCCATTATGTAGCTGTATGTCATTTCAGATTGTTGACCTTGTTTTAAGGCACTATGGCGTCACTCAGGGCTTAAGCTTGATAAATCAGTAGTGATTAAAATGAGTGAGACAAATTTAGAATTATGTAATTCTAAATTTAGAATTACATAAATACATTTATGATATAATACAAATTATATATATATAATAATATATAATATTGCTATTGATATAATATTGCTGTTGAACAGTAGCTAGACTGCTTGTTTTCACACCCCTGTGCTCTGCAATGTATTATTCACATCCCAGCTCAACAAAAAAAGAAAAACATTAGAGAGCTAGAGTGAGAGAGAGAGAGAGAGAGAGAGAGAGAGAGAGAGAGAGAGAGAGAGAGAGAGAAAGAAATGAATGAAGACATCAGCCAAAATCCAGCAGGGGGATGCCTAGCTGTACTTCTTTGCAGGCTATTGCTGAAAAATGTAAGTGCTGTGGTTTCAGCTGCGCTTCATATTCCACCAGTAACCTCAACACAAACAGTAACCAAAGTCTATTTTTATTTGTTCATGTTCACTTGTATTTCTGTAAATTGCACTAGTAAACAATGTACAGGACAGAGAACAAAAACAAGGACAAGGACAAGGTAAGTGAAACCTTCTACATTCAGATGATATTCCTGTGGTGAAGTCAGCAGGAAGATGGGGTGGACCTATTAAATATAAATGCTGAAGTCAAAAGGTTTTGTTCACACTGAACTCACACATATACACAAGATAAACCAGAAAAATACAACAGAAGTTTTTGTGGCTGAGGCTGCTCCTGATGTTAGATGATAATGAGATGAGAGATCAAATTTTCATCTTTTATTTCCTGGTATTTCCTGGTATCTAGAGTTGTTATATTACTTATAACATTTGGCCTTTCATATCATTAGTATGATATCAGTGGACATAGCCAATAAAACTATCTGGTATGTACTCAAAGGAAAGGAATTCACTGGTGTACTAAGTAACATGCATATAACTGTTTTGTCAAGGAAAACAACAATAACAGAAGACAAATTGTGAGAGCAGCAAAGAAAAATCACAAAACAACAGCAGTGACCTCAAGAAAATACTCCACAGGACAGGTATGGTGATACCACAAGAGCAGACATATAGATCCCATACCACCAGATACAGGCCATATATCAGCAGAAAGAATCAGAAAAAAAAGTCAACAAATTTTCTAGTTTTCTGATCAAGGTATAAGTAATGAAAAAATCAAAAGATGAAAAAAGAAAGGATATGCTAAAATGATCGAAAATATAATTAAAGTGACTATTTGTCCTTGTGAAACACAGTACTCAGTGAACCACAACAAAATGTAACCTTTGCTTTTAACCCATACTCACACTGTGCAGGGGAAGATACATCAAGGAAGCAGTGATGGGGACAGCAACTTGCTCAAGGGTATCTCAGGGTTACCTACTGTTCTGGGATTCAAACCCATGTCCTTTGGTTCTATCCACTAGGCCAACACTGCCCATGATATGATCTAAAACATATAAGCTTATCTGTGAAGCATGGAAGTGTCATGGCTTTTGCTTGCATGACTGCTTCTAAAACAGGCACACAAAACTTTACTGATGATTTACATTTTATGAAGAAACACGTCCAAACTGTAAAAAAGGAGAACTTAATCATGCAACAAGACAACCATACAAAATAGCTGTCAGCAGACCTCTCTTCTCGGCTTTGGACAATTAGTTTAGTTTAGATTAGTTTATTATCGATTTATGTTTTAGGAAAGTGCCTGTAAAAGAACTATTGGGCGTTTGAAAAAAAAATAGTAGCAAAGTCAAAAGAAAGGAGTTATTATGGCTTTTTTCAGCTTACAACTCAAAAGAACAACACACATTATCATAATGTTTCATGCTTGGTTAAACACCACTGCACTGCTTATTTACACAATTATGAACCTGATGTAATGTGATATCGGTGCTTGGTGGATAATCACACTAATAGATTCCCCCAGGCACATTTGCACTGATCCTGTGCTGGCAGTATTAATCGATTCTTCGGCAGCTTTTGATGCTGTTGCCAGGGACATATATATAAAACTTTCTGCAATGTATCTCAGACATAATTAAGCACTGCCCCCAAAAAGGGTAATCAGGTTCTTTGTCATTCATCAGAGTCACCCATGGAAAGTAGGATACAAAGAAGGGGATGTCATAACGAATGTTTTATCTTTTCCAAATTATTGCTTGCTTGTCATTATAAGTCTGATGAATAGAGCAATGTGACCTATAGAACACTTATAAAGCCAGAGAACAAGCAACAAAGCTCCAAAACTGATGACACTTTTACTTTGCACCACGGGAAAAGCCCTGCTCTGTAGCATTAGATGCTTAAGGATAACAATGTGGCTTGGAGGATCAATATCTTGGAGAAAGCTGAGAAAAACCTAGTTTGAAAACCTTGCAAACATACATTAATCCAGGCAACTATTAAATTCTGCTGTGCCTCCCCACTGAGTAGGTTTGTAAAGCTACCTCAATGTGATGCAGTAATGCAGAAGAAGTGTTGGCAGTCAGAGGCCTAATCCTCAAAGAATTCTTGACCTCCTTGTACAAGTAGGTGTAGATACTAAACCACTTACTGCATTTTGGCTTTATCATAAAGATGCACAGATTTCTTAACAGGAGCTTTAGTATGCATGGAGAATTCAGTGGATGAGCATAAAATAAGATTAGAACAGGGCACTAACCGGACCATACCTAATCTCCATAGTCTGGGTAACTGCTTAAAATTTTACCAAGGCCTTCGTGAGGATCACTGAAATTATTTCTACCTTTGTTGCAGAAGGTAAAGCTTTCTGCCATTTTCATTGGTTGACATTGAAATTCAAGGCACAAACAACAATGCAAATGACAAGAGACACTCAACCTGCACAATCATCCCTCTTAAATCCTATTAGTAGGGCAACAACATCTGTGTGGGAAGATATATACTGTTACTGTTTCTGTAAAGTATTTTACTTCCAAAAAATACCTTCAACTTCTTTCTATTGGTCAGTTGAATTTTTAACAAAAAATAGTTGAAGATGAAGATAAATAGTTTTAACCTAACAGGATTGCTATACAAATTATTTCTGTATGGTAAAGATCACTCAAGTTTAACTCTGGCTGCAGCATTCTGAACAAGCTAGAGTCTGTTGAGCTTGTTTTTCAATAATCCAATAAAAAGGACCTTACAGTTATCTAGTCTATAGAAAAGCAACATATAGATATTTTCAGCATCTAGTCAATAGAAAACAAAGAAAATAACTCTTGAAACATTTCTCAGGCAGAGGAAATATTTGGTTTGATTATTTTAATAATGCGTGGTTTAAAGCTCAAAGTGCAGGCAAAAATTACAGTGTAGTTCTAAATTTCCAAATTGCATTAGAACTCATGTTTTCTTTGTTTCATTAACAGTATGAATTTGTTTTTTCTTTAATTAATTTTAGAAAATTATTCCAGATTAGCATGCTGTAAGTTTATCCATCCATCCATTTACTGCCACTTCTCCCAAACAGGGTCACGGGGGAGTGCTGGTGTCCAACCCAGCGCACACAGGGCGAGGATGGGGGACGCACCCTGGACAGGTCGCCAGCCCATCGCAGGGAGGAGCAGGACGGGGACAGCAACTTGCTCAAAGGTACCTCAGGGCAACCCATTGGGAAGGGGTTCGAACCCCCGATCCACCGATCACGTGGCCAACACCCTAACCACCAGGCCACCGCTGCCCCGCTGTAAGTTTATAAGAAGTGGAATCATTTGCATCTACAGAGATGCATAATTACGTTTTATGGGCATAGCTAAAATCTAAAAGTATTTTTTGTAAAGAATACTTGAGAAAGACAAGAAAACTGGAATACTTGAATAAGAATACTAGAATACACATCTGCTATACATTCAATCTAGTCCTCTTGCCTGACCCGCTCATGGTGCATCAACTCTAACAGAGATCAAATAAATCTTCAATACCTGATAACTGTGGACGATACTGGATATTATCCTGCAAAACACCTCCTGGACAGTGCCCATTCATTTGCTTTATTAAACTGTCGTTCTGTGACTGGTATAAGCACTCTGCTCAGGGACGTTATTAAAGACAATATTGGACATGCTGATGCTTATATACAGAAACCTGGCAACCTCAGGATGACTTTACAGAACTCAATCTACTCTTTCCACCTGGATAGAGCTTCACTGCTCAACCTCACACTACTGGTAGAGGGGGTGGTCTGGCTGTTGTACACAGAAAGACTCTGAAAACAGGGACCATTAATTTCCATATATTTTTATCATTAGAATATCTTGCTCTGAAAATTACTGGCTGTCAATCCCAATCCCAAATTATTGTTCTCATTAACCATTCAACCAAAATTTCTCTCTACTTTTTTCTCTGATTTAACTGAGCTCCTCATGTTAGTCATGAGTTCCAGCTGTCCTGTATTACTAAAAGGTGGTTTCAACATTCATGTTGACAACGACTCTTCTACTGTTAGAGAATTTAAACCTGTTTTGGAATGCTTTAATATTAAGCAGCACATTGATTTCACCACCCATTTTCATGGCCATATCCTTGATCTAGTATGTAATTCTGGGCTTGATATTAATGTCTCAGGATCTCTGTCCAGCTTCTCCAAGCACAAACAAATTAAAATTCAGTTCTATTTACCAATCAACATAAACAGAGC
This sequence comes from Hepsetus odoe, assembly GCA_017165825.1. NCBI lineage: Eukaryota > Metazoa > Chordata > Actinopteri > Characiformes > Hepsetidae > Hepsetus > Hepsetus odoe. The sequence goes on along the minus strand of CM029370.1, from coordinate 11,447,892 downwards.
TGATTAAACTAAAATAACTTACCAAAACCTCAATTTCATTGATCTGAATACCTTTTTGTTACCCTTTTCTCTCTCCTAAGAACTTAGGGAACTTACTGTCCCCTGTTTACAAATCTTCTGTCTCTTCTGTCCTAAACACGCTTGATCCCATAAAAAATAGAACTGTGCCTTACTGTTGTTCTTTCCCTTGGTTCACCACTGAGCTCCGGAAAATGAAAGGAATTGGTCAGCGTCTGGAGCTTCCTGCAGAACTAGATCACTCTTCTCTATCATTAATAAGATTACCCAGCAACCTGCTACTGGACTGAGTGGTTCTGCAGAGTTATGTTTCCCTAATACAGTTTCTCTCTCTCCCAAAGTTTTAGAACACCCTGCTAGAACACCCTTCCTTTACTCCAACTACTCCTCTATTTGTCACTGAGTTAATTAAAAACTCAAACTCCTCTTATTGTCAGTTAGATCCAGTTCCCATCCCTCTCCTAAAAAACTAATGCCTGTTATGGCTGAGCCCATATCTCATTGTATTAATAAATCTCTTTCCTCTGCAGCAGTGACACCAGTGTTTAAAAATCTGGCTTCAATCCATCAGATTTTAGCAACTATAGACCCATCTCAAACCTGCCATATTTTGCAAAACATCTTGAAAGTGTTGTCATTTCCCAGCTTCAATTCCATTTACCACCTTTAGGTTTTCAGTCTGCCTTTTCGTCCATTTCATAGTACAGAGTCAGTACTTCTGAAGGTAGTTAATGACCCCCTTTCATGTGCTGAATCTAGAGCTCTTAACATGCTTCTCCTCCTTGACCTTGGCTGGGCTTTTGATACTGTCTGCCATGAGCTCCTTCTCTCTAGACTCTTTAGACTCTGCTATTGGTATCTCTAGTTCTGCATTCTCTTTATTAAGTTCATAGCTCTCAAATAGACAGCAGTTCATCTCTATTTCTAAGCATAAATCCCCTTCAACTTTGTTACTTGTGGCATTCCATAGGGATCAGTTCTAGGACCTCTCCTCTTAACCATTTACATGCTACCCATAGGGTAAATCATATGCCAGCCTGTTTTCATTGCTATGCTGATGACACCCAAAATCTATATCAGCCCCAAACTACTGTTCCCCCACCTTCCCTCTTTAATTGCATTAAATATCTTAAGCTTTGGATGAATGCCAGCTTCCTAAAGCTTAACAGAAATAAATCTAATCTCATATTAATTGGTTCTAAAACATTAACTTCATCATATAGAAACCTTAACCTGGCCATCGACAGCATTGTTATTAAACAACCACCCACTGTACGCAAGCATGGTGTTATCTTTGATTCTGCACTAACCTTTAAAGACCATATAAACTCTGTGTCTAAGAGCATTTTTTTTTACCTCTCTAATATCACACATCTCTACCCTGCTCTTTGCACAAAGGATGGAGAAATGCTTATCCATGCATTTTATTTCTTCACAGCTCAGTCATTGCAATACTTTGCTCATGCACACTAAATGTTCATTACACATTACTCCTGACCTCCATAATCTTCACTGACTCCCTGTTCACTCAGTTTAAAACACTCCTTTTAACAGTTAAAGCCATTCATGGTCTCACTCCTCAGTATCTCTCTGAATTATTCCAGCCATATTCTTCCATCCCCAACCTCAGATTTTCTTTTTCTAAACTGCTGTCTGTCCCTAAATTCCGACTGTTCACTATGGGCTCCAGGGCTTTTGAGTTTACAGCCCCCAAGCTGTGGAACTCTCTTCCACAATACCTTTGAGAAATTACCACTCTCCCCACATTCAAAACTCAATTAAAGACCTATCCTCTCTCTCTCTGCTACTCCTCCCCTTCTGTAACCTGATTTTTTTTCCCCCATAAAGCATCCTTGGGTTTGTGAAAGGCACTATACAAATAAAACTTGTTGTCAAAGCTTCCTATTCCTCTTCTCCAGGTGGCTATTGGTCCAGAAATGAAGACTGCCATACGATCCTAGGCCCCATGATGGGGTTTTGAATCCCAGACCAGTGGGTTGCCTTGAGGTAACCTTGAGCAAGGTGCCATCCCCATCTTTGCTCCCCTGATGCTGGAAACAGCTTCCCACTGTTTGTGTATGGGTTAAATGCAAGGAAAGCATTTTGGTGGTTCACTGATTGCTATAATCACAATAACAAATCGTTACTTTCACTTCACGAAGGTTTGGTTCCTCATGGCATTGCATCCAACATGAATGACCACATTCCTGGCGGATGGATACTGATTGAGGATGCTAGGGAGTCACTGGGTGATGTCAGCTACCTTTACTCCTAAAGAACAGTAATTTATAGCCGTGAGGTGTCTGGTGTCTGATGTTTCAAATGATTGAGTCTCCAATCACCACTGTGGGAGGAGGGAGGTTATGCTCATGATTCCTTATATCCAACACTCCAGTTAGCAGTATATTGTCAAGTGTGCAAGGACACTTTCTATTAGGTATGAACTGTTGAAGCAAAATAATGCTTAAATTATTTGAAAATAATTGATAATATATAAAACAATAATAATATAAATAATAATATAAAACTAATTAATAATATTAAAAACTAGTTAAAACTGGTCATTTCCATATGTTTAACAGGTGCACTTTTTAACAGAATAAAAAAATGTTTTTAACTATTTTCATGATATCATCAGAATAAACGGAAAAAAAGAGAAGGATTATTTAAATTGTCAAACGAGCTTACATAGATGTCATATCACTTTTTGAATGAAACTCTTCAAACATTATTACCCTAAAGCTTTTAACATGGTTGAATACTTTTAATTTATTGAGATATTTGCATAGTTAAAATGTACTATATTTAAAATTTTTAAACTTTGAGGACCTGGGTGAGGCCCAAATTTCCATTCCTCAAACAGTGGAAAAATGACCCTAAATTGTCTATTTACAGTTCATTTGTATATGACAATGATACATAAAAATGTATGCAGTTAGGTGAAAGCCACTGTACCAGCAGGCAATTTGTTTTCAAAAATAAAAATGTTAAAGGGCATTTCAATCTATTATTGAAAGTGTTCCTCCCTCTTAATCTATTATTAAAAGTGTCCACCCTGGATGGCTTTTTCAGCAATCACTTGGAGCTTAGGAGGACCTGAATGGCCACAAAGTGTTGACTGATCCTAATGATTGCTGCTGAAACCCAACTTGAAACAACTATATTATATATTATATTATATTATAATAATAAATATATTATATCTATATTCTTCTAGTGCCCAAAAAAAACCAATAAACTGAGGAAAACTTGATGAGAATGAGTTGTTGGACTCTGTTTGTAGACAATGAATTTGGACTTGTGGCTGGAGTTGCTACTGTTTGCTCCATAAAACTGCTATTATTGCTCCTGGCCAAAAATGCTGATTGGCCAACACAAAGGACATAATTACAACTTTTCATGAGCCAAATCCAGGATTATGCAGTTCTGCCTCCAACAAGAAGTGCAGAAGTGAAATAAGAAGATAAAAAAAAAGAAGACAACAAAAATCTGTTTGGCATTAAAATGAAACACCTTTGCTTGAGGCCTTCGGACATAACTTGTTTGGGGCCCCAGAAACAGAGCATAGCAGACAGACAGACAGACACACAGGCACACACACACACACAAACACACACACACACACACACACACCTACACACACACAAACACCCACACACACACATACATTCCCACACTTTATATTACAGAATATAGTTCCATGAAGGGGTGAGCTTGGCTGGTTTGAAGCTGTAGCAAACATCTATGATGTCATGACCCAAGTCTTGTATATGTCACAGTCTGTCGTGCATGTGGTTCCGGGTTGGCACGACAGATGGCGCTATGTTCTGACTGAACATGACTTCATTGGGACTGCTATTTAAGCCCCAATGAGTCAGAACAGAGCGCGGTTCATTCACTAGGCGAAGCCTTAAATTTAATGGTGGCATTTTAGTTCCCTGTATTTTGATTTATGTTGAATAAAGTTATGTTCCGGATCACTGGCTCTGCATTGACATCCTTCCCGCACCACGCCACCGTTAAAGTATATAAGATTTATATATAACATCAGGCTGTCTTCTGGTAGCCTGGTAGTTGTGGTTTTTTCCCATTATGCAATATTTTATATGTATGTCTTTAATAATGATCATCTCATTTACTTCTGACAGCAGGAGGAGGCCTTATACTCAATCTTTAACCCGAGATTAAAATAATGTTGAGACCAAGTACAAGTGTATTAAAGCATGTTCTCAAGACTGAACCCTTCTGCTACAACACTGATTTCACCTTTTATGTTCTTGAAAAACTTGTGGCCAAATGTAATGCTGAAGGTGGCTGGATTTAAGTGGACAATAAAGGCAGCAATGAATCAAGAAAATCCCATTGCCACATGGTTGACCCTACATAAAAGGAACAGAGAGGATAAAACCCTGCATGTCTTTAGCCAAAGCATCAGTCATAGATCTGCCTTTTGTAGCATTAAATTGACAAATTTTCTTTGTTTAAAACATGCTATGGAAATGGCAGGTGCTGCTTGCTCCAATAAAAGTGCACTCTGCAAAAACTGAGCTAGGCAACAGCAGATGAGGTAATTTACGCAAATAATCAACAAGTCAAGTCAAGTCAAGTAGGATTTTATTGTCATTTCAGCCATATACACAGTACACAGTGAAACGAAATAACGTTCCTCCAGGACCCTGGTGCTACACACAAGACAAGACACAACACAAGACACAAGACAACATAAGACACAACACGGGGCAACAAGTGCAGACAAGAGTAAATTCTTATGTCAGTAGAACAATCAAAATATTAACTGGTCCATCCAAAAAGACCAGTTAATCTTCAAATTGTATACAAAACTTATAGACAAGACCTAAATGCAATTTTTGAGTCAAAAGAATGAACTCAAATTATTTATTTTTTTTAACTAATAACATAATTGACAACTCAGATCATGGTGACACTCTAAAGAAAAAGATTTGAAAGGATTTGACTTATGGACAAAATGTAGCAAAATCTTTTAATCCATCAAACTTTAATAGCATTTAAGTAAGGTCACCTCACCAAGAAATACAACCAATGATAAGTCCATTGTTTTCTATACTAAATCACACTCAGACACATCGGTCTGAACCCTTCTTTGCTTCTTTTGTTGTCTAGCCATTACAGGTTGGTCAAGTTGCTCAGATCCTTATGCTTGCTCATTTTTACTGCTTCTTGCTGTTTACAATGTAACACCTTCACAGGTTCCATTGTATCATGATGGATTAAATTATTGATATAAAAATAACATTTATATCAATGTTATATTTACAGTTTACAAATCTCATGGTATCACACTGACCCAGGGTCCTTCTTTGCCTATGAAGCATTTTCAGAAAAGATTTTAATATACAAAATGCAGCAAGACTTCTTTTCAGTTAGAGCATCATGTGCATGTATAAGCAATAGTTTTGAGACCTATAGTATATTATATATATAGTATATATAGTATATAGGGAGCTGGGAGCATTTTGAAATACAGGCTTTAGATCCAATCATGCTAAATGAGGATCACTGAGTAAGTTTTTGCAAAAAGTTTTTCCCTCTGTTCTTACCCTTATCTACACTGCACGTTTACCCAAAGACAGAGAGACAGTCTGTAACATTAGTACTAAGTAGTGTTAAACTAAGAAAGGCATAAACTAAGAAAGGCAAATAATCATAATAGCTATATAGCTGATTCATAGTAATCATTTGCTAATGTTCCAGCATGAGCATGTTTCCCCAGAGAAAGTGGTGCAGTGGAATTCGGACAGCAAGCAGACTGGCCCGCACCAGGCTGATCAGTAGTTACAATCTGACATGTTCACACTTTTTGCATCTTGCATCTGAGTTAACCATCAGCAGCAGTACTCCCGGATTTCACTGATATTACAATAACAGAAGAGAGCAATTATGACTGGTCTCATTTGCCTGATTATAATTGGTGACGATTATCTTGCAGTTATCATTAGCCACATTAGCCTTCTTTAGCTGTACCTTTAAGGGAAGTGTTCATATGACGAATTTTACATAATTATTCTGAAGCAATGAGCTTCTGTCTCATTCTCCCCAGATCTCTTTCTCCCCATTTCCTTTCACAGTAATCACATGGCCATGGGAAGTCACAAAGCAATGGCAGCACTCATCTGTGCAGGGCCCAGCGCAAAATGGAAAGAGAAAAGGGGGTTATTGAAATGGCAGAGAGGCAGCCTGGCTAAACATCTCTGGAGCCTGGGCTTGAAAAAAAAATATAGAGAGAGGTTATTGAAAAGATGAAATGTCTAAAATGACATTTGGTGACTAAATAGCTTGGGGCCCAAGCTTTCGCTGAAGGGCCAATTTACTCATCTGAGTTTGGAGGATATGGCATTGAGGGTGGATTTATGGGGCTGTGGTAAAGCTCAGAAGGACAGGTTAAGCACCCAACATATCTGTTGTTTTGCCCTGATGTGTGAATGGCCATAATTACTGCTCTCTTGTGCAAGATTTACTAGGAACAGCAGCAACATTGTTTTACACAAAATGTACTTCAGTTTCAGGTCTGTAGGATCTTATTGCAGGAACAGAAAACAAATGGATGTGAGCAACCTTTAGAGTGGGGACAGGTTTTTTATTCAACTTTTTATTCGACAAAGCAGTCACAAGTTGTATGATTCATGATTATTCCGCATACCCTCATCTGATTATTCCACATACCCTCATCTAATTATTCCACATACCCTCATCTGATTTTTCTGCATACCCTCATCTGATTATTCCACATACCCTCATCTGATTAATGAGTATTAGAGCCCTTAGATTCCACATGGGAAGAAATAATTATATCTTATGTCTAGCAGCGGTGGCCTAGTGGTATGGCACTAGGCCCCAGGATCAGAAGGTCGTCGGTTTGATTCCGGCACCATTAGGTTGCTCTGCGGTACCCTTGAGCAAGGTACTGTCCCTATCCTACCCACTCCTTGGATGCTTTAAATAGCTGCCCCCTGCTGCATGGTGTGTAAGAGTGAAAAGCAATGACTCAATTAAAACATTAATACTACATCAGTGTATCATCCATCTTGTTTATGTCTAAATTGCACAGGAGCTTGTCCAAACTAAAATAATCCATAAAGGAAGAAAATGGATGCCAACTGCAACTATGATTTAGCAAACAACGATCTAGATCACATGGATTACAGCTGCAACTTGTAAATAAATTGGAGAGGGGACAAAAAATTAGCTACACCCCAGCTTTAATATCTGCTGTAATAGACTTGGTCTCCGCTTCAATGCCGTAACTAATTAAGGCAGTCAGCGCTGTCATGGACACATTGATGCATTCACGCTATGAATGAGCCCACCCTGATCACCTCTGAAGGTGAGTCAAATCACATTTATCTATAAATCTATTTATAAAATCTTTAGCTATATAACACACACCAAGGGCAACAGAGGCAAAAACAAATTCTCTTAAGCTGGGGGAGGACACAATCCACCTTCCTCAAGTCAACATGGGATAGTAAGAGTGAGTAAAAGAAGATCACCCATATCAGAAAAATACCTAACCACTGATGACAGGTGGTCAGTAGTTAGAACCAGCAGAGATTAGAGTTATATTCTGTAGTTTTATGCAGCTTAGCCTAAGGTATGCTTAGGACAAGCCTAGCAACAACAACCTAGATAAAAAAGTTAAAGGTCCACTCCCAACAATCATAAGGGAGCTGACAAGTCAGGTTACTTCAAAATAAAACTCATTTTTGTAATCAAGATGGAAGCCAATGTTATCATGATAGTTTAAATCCACTGTGGTCTGATTTTTCGGTTCAAGGGAGAACTCTGCTGACTTCTGAATTAGTTTTGGAAGTTTGTATAGTTTCCTACTAGAACCTTCTGATAGCAGGGCATTTCAGGGCTCCAGTCTTAGTGTGTATCAACTTTTCTGCCGCATTTAGGGATAATCTGCTTCTCATCAATATTTTTTTAAGAATGGCTGTTCGAATGGCTAGTTATGATATACAGTCTCTTTTCAGCGAAAGTTTAGTTTCTGGTTTGACTTATATATGCAATGTTTGTAAACTGAGCCAATGATTGAGGTCATGGCTGAGATGCGCTGGGTCTTCATTTATTTGAGTTGTCCTCTTGATATTGGATGATCTGGACTGAATGTTGATGGCAGGGATAAACAGTACCAATGTATTAAGCTAAGAGCTGTAATACAAACTTAACAAAAGTGATACCAGTTATAATTCAAACGTTTGATTCTTTAATAAATGTGCATCAGCCACACATATCGAAATAGGACATTGCTTAATGTGAAAGCATTCAACGTTGCATCAAGCTAATGATTTACAACTGCAGGGCTCCAGCTTTCAGCTAGACATTTGTAGCTTTAATCAAACATGAAGGTAAACTTTTCCTGCTGTGTACTCTATATTTACAGTAAATCTTTCAACTTGCTAAGAGTAAGTATTTTAATTTAAAGCCTAACTCTGAATATTAGTAATGTCCTTAGCAGTAAACCATGCTCACTGCTGAGTAAACCTGCAAACCTTACTCTTACTGCATATATGCAGACTTATATTTTTTCACCTCAGTCAGCTGAAATGTGAGTTTTCACCTTCTCTGATGTAGTAAAAAAGTTGAGGCACAACTTTTCTCAGTGACTTTGCACACTCTGTTTGTTCATCCACATCTCTGATCTCAGAGGGAAGACCAATCCACAAGAGCCAAACAAGACATCACAGTGGGAGAGAAAAACAGAGCTGCTCTGCATCTTGACAAAGCGCTGGAGAAAACCCATCATTTGATGCAAATGCAGTTATATTTTAAATGGTCAAAAAGTTCTTTAAACCTCAAATTTACTGCATCATCACCCAGCTTATGTACAGGTAGTAGACCTGTGACAGTTCTCCAGCATGCTTTGATGCCAAAAACAATGTCTCGTGTATTCAAGATATGAGAAGTTTGTTTAACGTACAGAAGAAAACCTACCCAGCCTCAGGCTGATCACTTAGATTTAAATGAAAATGTTTTAATGCTCAGCTTATCATTTCTTTTTTTCTTTCATTTTTTTTAATACCATCTTTATTAACTGTTCTAAATGTATACAGAAATCTAAGATTGTCTTGAAATGAGATCATTTCAGTTCATAAGTATTTGGGTTTCTTTGGCAGAGTACAGTAGGTATCTACACATTCTACACATTTGCTCATTTTTAACAGTCTTGCTAAGAAAATGTTTACTGCACTGAAAAATTGTTTAAGACAGTGTATTTGGTTGACTGCACACTTCTGTGTCAAGTCATTCTTTAGCATCTTTAGGTATGTACAGTATTACGTGTCTTGTATCCATCTTTCAGCACAACTAAGGAAATATGATATTTTTATGTTAATTTTATATACAGTACTGTGCAAAAGTTTTGGGCAGGTGTGGAAAAAATGCTGTAAACAAAGAATGCTTTCAGAAATATAAATAATGATTGTTTATTTTTTAACAATTTACAAAATGCACAGTGAGCGAACAAAAGAAAAATCTAAATAGAATCAATATTTGGTGTTACTACCTTTTTGCCTTCAAACCAGCATCAATTCTTCTGGCCGCCACAGAGCCCTTATCTCAACATCATCCAGTGTGTCTGGGATTACATGAAGAGACAGAAGGATGTGAGGAAGCCTACATCCACAAAAGATCTGTGGTTGGTTCTCCAAGATGTTTGGAACAACCTACCAGCCGAGTTCCTTCAAAAACTGTGTGCAAGTGTACCTAGAAGAATTGATGCTGTTTTGAAGGCAAAGGGTGGTCACACCAAATATTGATTTGATTTAGATTTCTCTTTTGTTCATTCACTGCATTTTGTTGGCTGATGAAAATGAATGATTAACACTTCCATTTTTGAAAGCATTCTTTGTTTACAGCATTTTTTCCACACCTGCCTAAAACTTTTGCACAGTACTGTATAAAAAAAACGAATTCATTTTTCTTTAATAAATTACTGGTATTTTTTTTTGTAAGTGTATTTTTTAAGATGAAAAATATAAATACTGGAAAACTGGAAAATCAATATTAACTTTAACTCGACATGTTGTAGGAACACCAATCAAAGATCGGTTTGCTATCGCCTTGACCCTAATGACACACTCATGACAAACAACTTCCCAATTTATTTTGGTAACTATAGCCGTTCCCATTGGTCCTTTAATGGCTAATATAAGCATTCACATCAAGTTGTCAATGAAGCTTTTGCCGTCACGATGATTGTTTATTTTTGTGTGTTTGTGATTTTCAACCTGAAAACAAGTAAATATGTTCCTTAGTGCATCTCAAAGTATGAGCCCAGGACCCATAGGAGTCCTTAATACAAACACTATCTTTTTTTTTTCCCCCCAAAGGGGAATACAGCAGTGCTGCATTGCATCTGAAATATTAACGAACCCTGAGTCAACACTCAACACATGAATTTCAGCTTTAATCAAAACTTTCAGTAGGCAATATGGAAATAATATACACTGCTCAAAAAAAATAAAGGAAAACTTTAGAAACACCTCTCAATTGGAAAAGAAATCATGCTGGAAATCCATACTGATATGGAATGAGTAATGTGTTAGGAACAAAAGGATGCCACATCATTTGATGTAAATAAAAATGATCAACCTACAGAGGGCTTAATTCGAAGTTACTAAATTTAAACTGAAAACCATGCAGGCTAGTCCAATTTGCTGAAATGTCCTTGCAGCAACTCCAAATGGTACTCAGAAGTTTGTATGGCCCCCACGTGCTTGTGTGCATGCCTGACAACATCAGGGCATGTTCCTTATGAGATGATGGATGGTCCAGGGGTATCTCCTCGCAGATCCTGACCAGGGCATCACTGAGCTCCTGGACAGTCTGAGGTGCCATTGGTGGCATTGGATGGACCTAAACATGATGTCCCAGAGATGTTCTATTGGATTTAGGTCAGGCGATCATGGAGGCCAGTCAATGGTATCAATTCCTTTATCCTCCAGGGACTGCCTTCATACTCTTGCCAGATGAGGTCAGGCATTATCATGCACCAGGAGGAACCCAGGACTCACTGTACCAGCAAAGAGTCTAACAATGGGTCTAAGGATTTCATCTTGATACCCAATGGCAGTCAGGGTGCCATCATTTACCCTGTACAGGTCTGTGCATCCATCCATTCTAGAGGACGTCGGGCCCTCAAGTCACCCTCATGGAGTCTGTTTCTGATGGTTTGGTCAGAGACATTCATGCCAGTCGCCTGCAGGAGGTCACTTTGTAGGGCTCTGGTAGTAATCATCCTGTTCCTCCTTGCACGAAGGAGAAGATACTGGCTCTGCTGATGGGTTAAGGACCTCCAATGGCCCTGTCCAGCCCTCCTAGAGTAACTGCCCATCTCCTGGAATCTCCTCCATGCTCTTGAGACTGTGCTGGGAGACACAGCAAACCTTCTGGCATTTTGATGTGCCATCCTGGTGTAGCTGGACTGCCTGTGTATCCTCTGTAGGCTCCAGTTATTGCCTCATGCTACCAGTAGTGACACTGACCCTAGTCAAATGCAAAACTACTGAAAAGCAGTTAAAAAAAGATGAAGAAGAAAAAATGTCTGTGGCCTCCACCTGCAAACCATTCCTGTTTTTGGGGTCGTCTCATTGTTGTGCACCTGTTGAACAACTGACATTGATTAACAACCCTCTGATACTTAACTGATCAGATCAATATCCCAGAAGTTTAGCTGACTTACTGATACTATACTCTGATTAAAAAGTGCTCCTTTAATTTTTTTGAGCAGTGTATAATAATATTCACTGCAATCTGAAAACAAAATGTGTTCTTAAAGTCACTTAAAAATAAAGTGTCACTTCATTGGAGATGTGAAAGTTTTGCATACAACTGGAAAAACAGAAGAGAATATTATGCAGTCGAATCTCAGTGAAGTCATGAACTCATTTGCCTTCTGCTCACTGGTAGCTGTTTATTATTGTTTATTATTGCTTCCATTTATTATTGTCACCATTAGTTTTTTCTCTGTCGCTTTGAGTGAAGTGTCTATAATCTGTTCCTTTAAGTGAAGTGTCTTTAATCTGTCCCTTTAAGAGAAGTGTCTTTAATCAAACTGCTTGTTTTGCTAATCACGCCCAGTCCATCACTTGGATCTGGACAACTGCTTAAAGGCTGTTTTTAAACTGTCTTCAGAAACGCCAAGTTTTAAGATATTTAGAGAGGCATGATGAATTAAATATCAGGATATATTTTATGAAATCTTGCCAAGTAAATGTTTACTTCTTTGGTAAACCAATAACTGCTCACATGGTTGCCACTCTTCATCTTGTTCCTTACCCACAAAAAGAAAGCACAGCTAACCAGAAAGTATTAATCATGAAAACAGTTCCCAGCGAAAGTTTCCATCAACGGAACGGAGCTTTTAAATCTCCAGGCCTCAGGTAACTGTCTCCTCACGACTTTCGGAGAATCTTTTCCTCTCTCTTATTTCAGCAGCAAATCAAATACAACAAACACAATACCCACATTTACTATTTCTGACAATATCTAATGGCAAACTATTCGCAAGCTAAAGAAGGGAAATAAACAAGGGAGCAAACAAAACTACTGAAAACTTAAAGAAAGAAAAATAATGGTGCATCTTAACTTTTTCCTCTCTAAGCAGCTTATATGGGCTGACAAAAATGTTTTAAGTCTGCAAACACTTCCTAGCTTCGATGTTTTCATTATCCTACCGCCCACAATTTTTTCCTCCGCTCTGTAACTTTGAATCTCTTGTTTGCCCAGCCCTGATTGGCTAAAATTTCTGTCCGTCACAGAAATGAACTCCGCATAGTTTGAAATGTCAATGGGCTTCCAAGTTTTTGGCGGGAACAAGCACCAATGGATTATGGTAAATAGAGTCTTTTTTAATATTAGTTCCCAAACTATATCATTTGAAACAATTTCATTTTACATTAGCCATTAAAGAAAACAAATTACTTTAGCCACTTAAGAAAACATATATTGATGGGCTCTGTATGAATTCTGACAGCTCCATAAAAAAATTTTAAACTCACAATCTTTGAAGTAACACAATATGACACATATTTTTTAATAATGAATAAGAAAATTGGAAAATAATCATAAAAGTATTGCACTCATTTTATGCTATTCATTTCATTTTTCTTTTCATTTTCTGCCGCTTGTCCCAAGTGGGGTCGCGGGGGGGTGCTGGAGTCCATCCCAGCTAATACAGGGTGAAGGACGGGGGACACACCTTGGACAGGTCGCCAGCCCATCGCAGGGAGGAGCGTGACGGGGACGGTACCTTGCTCAAGGGTACCTCAGGGCAACCTATTGGGAAGGGGTTCGAACCCCCGATCCTCCGATTATGTGGCCAACGCCCTAACCACTAGGCCACCACTGCCCCCTCATTTTATGCTATGTATTACTTAAAATACAATAAATAAATAAAATGATAAGTGCATTTGTTTTTAAATAATAACCAATATATAAATTTCAAAAATGTATTCTCAAAATCAAATCAAGAGAGTATAATCAAATCAAAAGAGTATCTTTTGTGAAAAAACATTCTATATTTTGCATAAATGTTGATCCTTTTTGTTGCTTAATATAAACATTCACATCTCAGTTTTAATATTGCAGTTGTAAAATGTGCTTTATAAACAAAACCTACTTGACTTGAAATTTTGTCTAGTTTTTAGCTGCTAAGATCATAAATCTGAAAGTCAGACATGCCCTGTTGCTTTCACTGCAGATCCATAAAACATGGATCTTATCATTCCAACACATTTATGTTGCAAATTCTTATTCCACATTAGTTCTCAAATATATCATGTTCACACAGTAATGAATACTTGCACTAACATTGCACTGCATTTGGAGTTTGAGGACACTATTCATTTAAATTAAATCTGAATTCAGTATTTTTTATGTTTCTTGTGATGTCTGCTAAAGTGATGCCCTAATTGTGAAGGCGTAGAAGATTAAATTGATTGAGATTCACTTTGTAGATGACAATTAGTGATATGACTATCTGATGTAAAATAATGAATGTAGCATATTATCCCAGTAGTTGGTGGCATGTGTAATGCCTCTCTCACGTATCTCTATATAAGCCATATGCTATAATGAAATGACACACATGCACACATGCAATGAGCTGGAATGGATCCAGAAGAAATAATAGTGCAGGCATTTGGGCTGATTAAGTTGTGCCAGTCATGGCTCCTGTTCCCTGATGAGAATGTTTATGCTCTTTGCAACACTGATAAGGAACAACTGTAGCCATCTCAAACAGTTGAGTTAATAAAATTAAAACTGTACACTGCACCCTGGTTGCGTGACTTCAGGCGATGATCAGGGTGGTGTCAAGAGGAAGAATCAGCCAGGATTTCCTGGATGGGTTGGGTTATTATTGGATGGTAAAATTGAGAGCATTGCATTTACAGTACCCAGTGCAGATCCAATGATTGTAATGAACTAGATACCTCTGATGAACACTTTCCCAGCAGGGACAGAATTATTCTCCTTTGGATATTGATTTAAGATACACCTGTAACATCTAGTATTTTATTAATGGCAGCTGCAACCATGGGGATGAGTGGGAATGAAGAATTCAACTTATCAAATTTCAGTCTATTGGGGGGGGGCAGAGATTTCTCAATCAATGGCAGGGCTACCAGAGCTCATTAATACAGTAAACAATTTTTGTATAATGTATCAGCTAATCTTATTCTGTCATTCATAATCTAACACCACACACATCGGAAATTTTCTAAACATCGCTTGCATTACCTTGCTTGCTAAGCCAAAAGTTGATGTTGCTTAGAGTTAAAATGGTTATGTGAGTGAAGTCAAGTGAACCATGTTCAAAACACGAACATGAACTGTGGTTATGAAAACAGCCAGTAGCCAAATTGTCTTTAGTTTTTCTGTTTTTTTCTGTTGCTTTTTTTTGTTTGTTTTTTGAAAGATAATTTCTAGCTTGACATTTTTAGAGGTGTGATTCTTTTAAAATTAACCAATAACATTTTTTTTTTCCGCTAAATGGCGCTTTAGCCAAAGAAAAACTATTACAGATCCAGTCAACATAAAAGCTAATCTTTTAGAGCCAAAGATGAGTTCGGACGAAAAAGAATGAACTTCATGAATTTTAGAGGGTGGTTGTTTTTAACCAAACCCTCCATCCTGAACCCTGTTTCTTTTTCCCTCAGATGAGAATTAATTAAGTAATGCAATTAATTAAGGGCACCAAATGTCATTTCCCAGAATCACTATTCAGCTATTGGCACACTGGAGAGAAGCTATTTGCAAACCAATTACACAGAAAGGCTGGTTCCAATCAAGACTCAGAATCGACATTAACTGAATTAAGACATGTGTCTCCTTAGAAAACAAAAACGTAATTATAGAAAGCCTCTTCCCCACTCGTGTTCCCAGCTCTTAAGAGATTGTTAAGAATGGTGCCTGTCCTGGCCTGGTATTTGACACCAGCACAATAACCAGATTGACAAAGCCTTTCTTGCTCTCAGCAGTATCTGGTCCTTTGCCTTTCTCTCATTCAGACAGTCTGTTGACAGGGGAAATGTCAGCTTTTCATGTTTGCCGCACAGCATTTACATTTTTAGTGACAGTGGAAATCTGGTGCTGCTCCTTTAAATATTAAATCTGTCGCACATGTGAAGATGAGCAGGCCAGCTCAATCATCCTTTCTGAAGTAAGAGGATGTATTGTCATTGTTTATGCATCAGCTCAACCTTTCATTACATGGTCTAAAAATGACCTCAATTTTTAAGTGCGGCTATGTGTCACTTTGATGGTTTCATACAATGAATAGGGAAATATGCAAACAGAGGCTTATAGCTTCCTTTAACCCTAAAAACTCTGAAAAAAAAAGATTTCTAATATTCTTACAATCTTCATTTAGTAGTGACTAAATATAATTACTACATTATACTTTACAACAAAGTACCCAGAATAACTGCTTACAGTTTCTAAGCACTATGTCTTTGCCACTTTAAATCAGTAAATTATGCACAGTATGGATACATTTTGCAGAGAAGGTTCAATTAAATAAAAAGAAAAAACTCTTTCTCTGAAGGTTCAATTAAATAAAAAGCACAGGTACTTGGCAGAGGTAAATTTGTATTACAAGCCTGGGAGGTACCCAAATCTGTCTCTCTACAGAAAGTAACAGATTTCTACTTAGGTCTGTATACTCATCATATGCAAAGTGGCTATTATTCATAGATGAATGAGGCTCCATGTGGATTGGTGTAGTTAGTCAATTCATCACCTTGGCCATCCCAATGGATTCCCAACTACTCTGAATTCATTTATTTTATATCAGTGACACAATTTCTTGTACCAGTCAAACCATTACCCAAAGTGCTCATTTCATTTTTCTGAGTAAGCTTGTAAGTTTAAATATTCATCCATCCATCCATCCATCCATCCATCCATTATCTGCCGCTTGTCCCAAACGGGGTCGCGGGAGAGTGCTGGAGTCCAACCCAGCCCACACGGGGCGAAGGACAGGGGGCACACCCTGGACAGGTCGCCAGCCCATCGCAGGGAGGAGCAAGACGGGGACGGCACCTTGCTCAAGGGTATTGGGAAGGGGTCCAAACCCCCGATCCTCCGATCATAGGGCCAACGCCCTAACCACTAGGCCACTGCTGCCCCTGTTTCTTATCATATCCCTGTGTTTTCTGCATGACCAAGACAATGTTTTCCCTTTGGTGGCTTTTGGTGACTTTTGGCCTGCTATACAATCTGACCCTTTTTAGTATACACACACAATCTATAATTTTAATAACTTCTAGTACTATTTCAGTAAATATACAGTACTGTGCAAACGTTTTAGGCGGGTTTGGAAAAAAAATTGTAAACAAAGAATGCTTTCAAAAATGGAAGTGTTAATCATTCATTTTCATCAATCAACTAAATGCAGTGAATGAACAAAAGAGAAATCTAAATCAAATCAATATTTGGTGTGACCACCCAAGAGTGGCTGAAGTGATTCGTGACAGACAGGTACCAGTGAGAGTAAAAAGGAAGGTTTATAGGACAGAAGTGAGACTAGCCATGTTATACGGGTTGGAGACAATGCTGCTCACGAAAAAGACAGGAAGCGAAGGTGGAGGTGTAAGAGTTAAAGACGCTGAGATTTTCGTTGGGTCCTCATCCTCATTATTGGAAAACAGAGAAAAAGTTTATTGGACCTAGTAGAAGAACCTGTCTTTTCTGATATAAGCATGAGAAAACTATATTATATTGTAATACTAGGGCTGTTTCAGTTCTTAGGTCCAAAAAGAGGACATTTTTCAATATTTTTTTCATGCATATATGAATATCTGTACACTCGTTGCATAAATTTTGCAATGATGAAACCAAACAGACTGTTTAACCAGGAAAGCACATCAGGGTACTTAAATGCCAAGATAGACAGTCTCTCCATCTTCCTGTTATTGAACAAGTCTGTGCTGTGTGCTATGAGGGCAGCACACTCTCTCTTGCTGTTTGCAGAATGGCTTACTTGACTTTGTAGTTGAGCAACTTGGAGATGACATTTATTGGCTCATTTCCCCTTGATTTTTCACCCCAGAGTCCTGTCTATTTCACAGCATGTCGATCAACAAGCACAGGGAGCCACAGTGTTAAATTTTTTACCAACAAAGCAAAATGTTCTGTGCCCTGCTTTTTCAGACAACCACTGTGATGTATTGTGAATACAATTTCACATAGCCACCTCTTGACAGGCAACATTTTGTCAGTTTGTTCACAATTTTTCGTTGTCTTTGCTGTGGACAAGAGAGAGTTTCTGTCATGTTAGGCGGCACTCTGCTCTGACTGTGCACACCTGTGCACACTTGGGCAACAGGTGTGCCTCATTTGGGCTGGCTTTATAAGCCCCAGTGAATCAGAACAGAACGTCTGTCATTTTCTTTGGGTTTTCGGGAGTTTTTTTGGTTTTTGACGTTTGTGTCTCTGGACTTCCTGTGGTTCTCAAGATTTTTTGCTTCTGCCTAATAAAGTGGAGCACAAGACCTCTGGCTATGCGATTATGTTCAACCAACAACGCCCCCCCATGACAGTTTCTTCTGTTTTATTTTTGGCTTATGTGTGTCTTAATAAATTAAATGAAAGATTTAGTGCGTTTTAAAAAATTAATCCCGGCTGTGGAGGAAATAGCTTGAATGCAACCTGCTTGATGATGGAAGATTTCATTTTGACATTTTTATGCATTAAATTACATGATCATGATCAAAGTTTTGAAAATGAGGTTTTGAAACTGAATATGATTCTTCATCAGACTTTTTATTAGAGTAACATTTAGGTTTTTTTTGTTAAAGATTCAAGTAATGCTTAAAAGCTGTCTAATGAGCTTAAGAGCTGTCTGAGCATGATCCTAATATTCTAATGAGCACTAAAGCTGAAATTCCTCAGTCTAATGCTCCCAGCCTGCTACACCACTTGAGGTGGACCCTGTTGTGCCTATGACTCAATAGAAACCCTCTCCTGCTTTTATATTAGGACTTCTTATTCACCAAAAAATACTGGCATTGTTAGTTCAACACATTGAGTGCATGGGTAAATAGGCAAATGGATGGAGATGAACAAATAAGAGAATGAATAAGTGACTGGCAGACTATTGAGCTAGTTGCTTGATCATTTTTATTTGATTATTAGCTAAACATCTAATTAATATGCACTGCAGGGTTAAATTTAATGTATCACAGTACCCATGAAGGGTTTCTGTACCAAAAATTGCCCTGTCTGGGAAACCAACTTAAAAAAGTCTCTCAGCATGGGGTCCCTGGGACTAACTTTAGGAACCTACAGTTGAGGCCAAAATTATTAGCTCCCTAGGAATTAAGGAACATTGATGAAACCTGATATTAGCAAATATTCACCAGTGCTATTTAGTAGCTTTTGGTACATTTTGTAATATAAAATAAATTTTTAGGCTTGCTTTGAAAGTGAAAAAAGTGAAAGTGACAACCCTTGTCATTGCGAGGTCACGGCACAGCACACATGAACCACAACGAAATTGGACCTCTGCATTTAACCCATGCACACTCAAACCCGTGCAGCAGTGGGCAGCTATTGAAAGCGCCCGGGGAGCAGTGATGGGGACGGTACCTTGCTCAAGGGTACCTCAAGGCAACCTATTGGGAAGGGGTTTGAACCCCCGATCCTCCGGCTAACGCCCTAACCACTAGGCCACCGCTGCCTATATTTGCTTTATATCAAATAAAGTAAAAAATGGGGTGGTCAAAAATATTAGTAAAATATTCACAAACGTGAATGTTTGCTTTCAAAACACACCTACAGTAATTAACCAATCAGCTTTGAAATCACACCTGTGCAGTCAATGGGCTTCCTAACAACACCTGCAGTCAATTGGCTACCTAACAACATTCAATCAGCATAAAAAGACTCCAGGGAACAGGGCACATGAACACATGAGAGGGACTACTGTTACTCACCATGCCAAAGACAAAGGAAATCAGTCTGGAGCTCAGAAAGAAGATAGTAGAGGCTCATGATAAGGGGGAAGGCTACACTGCCATTTCTAAGCATGTCTAGAACTGCTGTACGTTGCATCATTGCCAAGTACAAGGAGACAAATTCTGTAAGAAACAAACCTGGCCATGGCAGTAAGCGCAAGATTTCAAGAGCTCTGGAGAGGACAATAATCAGAGATGTCAACAAGGAGCCCCGGACATCTGCCAAGATGATTATTGCTGTCCTGGTCTCTTCTGGAGTTAATGTTTCAAGGAACACAGTTGTGAGGGCTCTTCATCATGGGGGGCTTCAGGGCCATTGTCCCAGAAGAACCCCTTTACTCAATGAGTGGCACATCACAGCCCGACTGAGGTTTGCCCGTGAACATTTGAAACATAAACATGAGTTTTGGAAGTCTGTGTTTTGCTCTGATGAGACTAAACTGGAACTGTTTGGGCACATGGATGTTGTTTATGTTTGGCGAAGAAAGGGAGAAGCTTTCAACCCTAGGAACACAGTTCCCACAGTTAAACATGGTGGTGGGAGCATCATGCTGTGGGGCAGTTTTGCAGCCTCAGGCACAGGGAGCCTTATTTGGGTGCATGGCATCATGAAAAAAGAAAATTTAGGTCATTTTAAGCCTCGTAGTCTAGGCTTAGGTCGTCGCTGGGTCTTCCAACAAGATAATACATCGAAATTTGTCCAACAGTTCCTCAAGGATACCAAAACCAAGATCCTGGCGTGGCCTGCACAGAGCCCAGACCTCAATCCTATTGAGAATCTGTGGCGGGTGCTCAAAGTGAATGTCCATGCTCGGAAACCGTGCAATTTGGACCAGCTAGAACAACTTGCAATGGAAGAATGGCCCCAAATCCCTCAGGAGACCTGTGCCAACCTAGTAAAGAACTACTCTAAGAGATTGTTGTCAGTTGTGGCTCAGAAAGGGTACACTATTGACTATTAAAGGCCAGGGGGCTAATAGTTTTGGATGTCTTATTTTTGCCCTTTCTTGTTCCAACTCGGTGTATCGATAAAATATCCTAATTAAACTTAGTGGACATTGTTTTTTATAGTGTTTCCAAAATTACAAACACTTGTTAATGGTCATTTTCATGGAGAAATCAAGAGTGTTGTCTATTGTTGTGTTGTCTATTGTCTAGTGTTGTATTTCATAAGGGGAACTAATAATTTTGGCCTCAACCGTATGCCTTAAAACCAAATACATTTCAAAACATTTTGTGTTTAGTGAACATTTTTGAGAATCCCACTTTGTTCTGTATTGAGGTAGAGACTGCTATATAAAATATTTCATGGAGGTTGTTACTGAACTGCCTCAGAAAGGAAAACCCCAGCAATCAATACCGGAGCAAGAGAGAACTGAAGATATTACTGATAGAATAACATACCACTTTAATGTGAAAGGACTAGTTCAAGAAAAACTGTGAGAAATAGATGTTGTTTATGAATGCATTATAAAGTCATTCAAATGTTCTGTGTTTTGTATTTAACTGTTACTATTTGACTGCAGATTTATACTTAAATTAATTTAGCGCCAGTATACACTGTTTGGTTTAACATAAAAAGTGCTTGCAACTACTATATCAAGGTCAGAGGTAAAAGATGGAACATGGAAAATGTCTCCATGTTCAGCATTTATGCCAGTTGAAACACAAGTACATGAACAGAAGTGACCCTCAAATAACCCTCACATGCAGTATTTTATTAGGTTTTTTTTAACCCTCAGTTCCCTCTGCTTGAACTAGTTCAGAGAATTTCCCTTCATTGCGTGTCAACTGGGTTAGCAAGGTCCTAGAGCGAGACCTCTTCTGAGAGAAGGTGTGAATTGGCTGACTTGGCTTGTTGGTGCTGGGGAAACTGGAGGGAAGACCCCGTTCTGGGATCTTCAGAGACAGGGTAACAGAAGTCCAAAGTTCACAATAAGTCCAATACTCATTTATTACATTTCACTTGAACTTTTAAAGGGTTCTTAGCTTGAATATAATGTCGTATGTTCAGGGAAAAAACTGTATGCTGTAACTTTGTAGAACATTTAAGGTTCTTCACACTCACACATGACAAATGTGTGACAAACACATTTAAGAATCATCTTCTAAGGGGATCTTTAGGGAACCAAAGGTGGTTCTTCATTACCATTGCTTCACATAACTTTTAGCACCTTTATTTTTAAGAGTGTATTCTGTACCTGAAGTCACTCATTTAAGCCACTGTGAAGTATTTCATTTATTCACTTATTTGCTGTCCCATTTATTCAAATCTGTACATAATCTACTGCTACAAAAGTCAGCACAAAACATGTCTTCCCTATTTTTCACAGATGTGCTCTGCATGCAGGGAATTTGTGAGCAAAAAAAAGGCATGTGGCTTTACCATGTGCGAGACAGAGATAAAGTATCAGTCAAGAAGGCTTTTTCTCACACCTGCCACATATACATTAGCTGTATATTGTGCATTGAACTCGTGTCTAAGCTGAGTTTTTAAAAAGAAAACTGTGTTATGTGTTCCCTACTGTACAAGCAAGCTTTTAAAGTTGAGTCTAACATTTAGATAATGCTGCTATAAGAGAACTGCAAATATAACTTGCTTCAATAAGGTCGTTTTGTGCACAGAGTTTTCTTACAGCTTGTACTGCTGGTATGGAGAAAACACAGACCTCAGATTGTGTGTTATTTGGCATCAATCACATCAAACTAATGTTAATTAACAACTTGGTTCTACACTGCTTTTACAATAATAATAAAAGTAATATTTGCACAAACTTATTTTTATATAGTATTTTGCAACAATGTTGAATATTTAGGTCATTGTGTTATATTTGCATGTATTTTTACACATGTTGCAATAAAGGAATTACCTATTGGCTCATTTTATTTACAAAATATAAAGAAAGGATGAGCAGCTCCTGAATCTGGTATAGAGCTGTAGCTAATCCAATCACATTTAAGTTCACAGAACAGAAACAGTTGTGTTTTAGGAGAGTTGCCATTTCATTTTAATAAAACACCTTTAAATTGATAATGTAAATAATTTTATTAAAGTTATTTATAATTATAAATAATAAATGTGACCAAACTATAAAGCTTTGACTTAAAATGTCACTATTTGCTTATAAATTCTAAAATAGATTCTATATGGATTTGCATAGAGAAATGAGGGAGGACTGAGGACTGTGGGGGCGGACAACACAACACTATTAGGCTGTTAAAAATTAGGTTGCTTTGTGTGTTGTTTTGTGTGAAATTACCTTTTAATGATAATGAAAGGTGTAATTCTAGTAATTATAGTAATATGTTAATAGAACAATTGTCTTTTATATATCTTTACTTCATTGTTTGTAAGTTAAAATTTAAAATCAACTTAATTAGTTAAGTAAGTTAATTACTTACTTTTTTTAATTAATTGGTATCCAAATAATGCACATTATTATGGGCCCTTCCCAGCAGAAGGATCATTTAACAGAAATGCTGGAAAATAAAACAAACTAAAAAGAAATGACAAATAAAATATCAAATCTCAGCTTAGCTCAATAAAATGTAGCTTGCTGCACAGCTTTTCTTTTATTAATTCCACTTGAAAACACTAGAGTTCATTAAAAAAAAACTTAAGTTCTTAGCTTACTCAGGAGTTCTCTTAAATCAGAATTTATTCTGCATTTCAGTTAAATATCAAAAATGTGTTTTCATTCGCCAGCTGGTGCATTTTCATCATACAATCCCACAATGTCATCACACTTTATGTCACATGACTGATATATTAAATGGTAACAAGACATATACGTTATATAGTGGAGAAAATCTGTCATGGCTGCACATACCTTCTGCAGTCATTTTTTATTGCATGGTTATGTCTGTGTTATGTAGCAAGGTTTAAGAAAAATGTTCCCAGAATGCAGAGCATTTGCAGAAGTACCTCTACATTATGACAGAAATAGAAAAAATGCCATTATGCTTAACATGTTTTAAAACCATTTATTCATATTTATTTTAGGAACCTTTTTATTTAGTAGTTTTTCGAGCAGGTCCTGAAGTGCAAGTGTAATGGTGCATCTCTAAGGGTGCACATGTCAAGGGAGTGGGGAAGGTGAAAAATGGCTAACTCTTATTTGCTTCTAGGGTTACAGCACTTTTCAGTTGGTTTATTGAGAATGCATGCAAATGGTTCCTTCTAAAAATTTATAAATTCTGTTCCTTCTTTGCAGGACTTTTTCAGAGTCATGCATGGCTCATCGAGATGAGATCATTTTTATGGACTCTATTCACTCTTAAAAATAAAAGTCAGGAAAGGTTGTTTGGAGGGATGTTATTTAAGTTGAAAGATCATCAATTACAGGTTCCAAGTACAATCAAAATGGGTTCTTCTAAGCTACACCAGAACTTTTTCTGGATCCCAAAATTTTAAGAGGCATTTTTAAAAAACAATCTCGTCATTGTAATAAGTAAACTTTGGAATGGTATTGGAATGGTTTCTTTCTAGTAAGAAAATGTTCTGCTAAAAATATTTCAGTGATTAGTGATTATATCTACTGGTTTAATAGTCATGAAATATTGACTCAGTTTAAAGAAGAACTGGTGCTTTTCATGTGGGAAAAAGTAAATAATTCAGTAATGAGGTTTTGATATGGAAGTGACAATAAATTCTTGTACAGTACTGTGCAAACGTTTTAGGCATGTGTTGAAAAAAGGCTGTAAACAAAGAATGCTTTCAGAAATATAAATAATGATATGTTAATAATGTTTATTTTTATCAATTTACAAAATGCAAAGTGAGTGAACAAAAGAAAAAATCTAAATCAAATCAATATTTGGTGTTACTACCTTTTGCCTTCAAACCAGCATCAATTCTTATAGGTATGCTTGCACAAAGTCAGGGATTTTGTAGGATTATAGTCAGTGCATGATCAACCAATTTTACCAAACAGCTCCTAATGATCATCAGTGCCGCACGTAGGTTGAAACACAGTCATGTTTGGAACAACCTACCAGCCGAGTTCCTTCAAAAACTGTGTGCAAGTGTACCTAGAAGAACTGATGCTGTTTTGAAGGCAAAGGGTGGTCACACCAAATATTGATTTGATTTAGATTTCTCTTTTGTTCATTCACTGCATTTTGTTGATTGATGAAAATAAATGATGAACACTTCCATTTTTGAAAGCATTCTTTGTTTATAGCATTTTTTCCACACCTGCCTAAAACTTTTGCACAGTACTGTATTTTTTTTTTTTTTTAATTTGCCAAGAAACAAAATAAGGCAGGAAGGTATGGGTAATACTTTACTTGTTTACCACATGTAAATGATGCAGTACAACATTTTTAAATTACTTTATAGTATCTTCAAAATAATTATATGAATTCCAGAAATGTTAGTATTTTTCCCACTTTTTGCTTACAACCAACTTTCACTGCAATGACTGCGCACTTGGACTGTGGACTGTGCTGGTCCAAAATCCTCAAGTGAGATCAAATCCGGGGCAACGGTGGCCTTGTGGTTAGGGCGTTGGCCGCATGATTGGGGGTTCGAACCCCTTTCCAATAGGTTGCCCTGAGGTACCCTTGACATGGTTAGTGTCATAGTTTGATTTAGTGAGTCAGAAATAGTATAGAATCCTAGACATTTCTACACTTTTGAATAATTATGTTCAATTATAACTTTCTTTCTTTGTTTCTTACTTACTCAATAACTTAAATGTGATCTCAGACTTTTGGACCCCTCTGTAGTCCATCATTACTTGTAAATTTAAAGATGTGTCTGGATTAGCCAAAACTCTGATGACATTATACTTGATCACACTTTGAATCACCATTGGGTAGCTGCAGTATGTCTCAATGTAATATTCACAACCAGTGTTTAAAGAAAATGTCTTAAGTAGAAAATATCAAATACATAATAGGTCTCAATTAGAAGCAAAGCTGTGATGGTGATATTTACAATAGGTACGTAAAAATGACTTTTCCAGAGCAACATTGGAAAAGCATAATAGACATAGATCAGTGTGAACTCATAAAGTATTAAACCATGAAACAGTACAAAAAGACACTATTAGTTGGCCTTATAGCATTTAAAATGTCAAACCACATCCTTTTTTGGGGATGTCACATGTGACTCAAACAAAGTTCAAAGCAGTCATCATTAGTTGATGAGGGTCATAAAGACCTGTTGAGTTTGACATTTATCAAAGTGTATTATTGTAAGTTCTTAAATGTTTCTGCTCTGTTTATTCCAGCCTGTATTAATCATTATTAACATTGTTTTTTTGTTGCTGTTGTTGTTGTTTTGTTTTTTTTAAGTGATTCATTCTGTTAGACAGAATGGCAAACCTTATTAAAGGAGTATTCTAGCATTTCTCAAACCTAAACTCTACTAGCCACAACTGTTTAACCAATTCAAGCAATACTTGACTCAGAAAGGAGCAAAAAGACTACAAAAGAAGTCAATAAGTGGAAAAAGTGAAGGTGAAAGTGACTAGTCTTTGTCATTGTGAGAACACAGCACAGCACACAGTGAACTACAATGAAATTGGACCTCTGCATTTAACCCATACACAACAAACACACACCGTGCAGCAGCGGGCAATTATAAAAGTGCCCAGGGAGCAGTGACAGGGATACCCAAAGGGTATCAAGGGTACCCAAAGAGCAACCTACTGGTAAGAGCTTTGAACCCACAATCTTCCGATAAGTAGATGATAAAATGGCTATCTATTGGCTTATACGGTTTAAGTCGATTACTTTTTTTCTTTTAATGAAGCATATGCAGCAGATAAGCAAAAAGTTGAATAACCTTGAATTATTAATTTAACATTCATGTTAAATCCCTTTAATTGCTCCATGAGCAGGTTGTAATTCTCATCCGAATGATAAAATCACTGTAAAAAAAAATCTAAGACTGTAAATGTCTTTACAATAAGCACATTTTCACATTAAAACATAATAAACATTTACAAAAAAACAGTTCAGATCCCCTAAATTAATGAGTGTTGGTAACACTTGACTGAAGATCATTATACATATCTTATATGTACCCTGTCCAGCAAGCATCAAGACCGCATTAGTGGAGGTTGATTAGTGGGTGTTGTTTAAGTTATGTTTGTGTCTCTTAATGAGACTTAATAATGTCTCTTAATCTTAATATGTAGCAATTAAGTTGGAAAACCTAAAATTTTAACAGCCTTAAAACCTCATAGAGTAATTAAGTGGATATAACATGGTAGGCACCTCTGTGATCCTGTCAAACCAACTGAGCATGTCTGGCTTGTCGTGGAAAAGGGGCAGGGTGAGTCACCAAGCCTGCCTGCTTCCATTTACACTGCATATTTAATGTACCTTGTCTATTATATAAGCACACACAAGCGACATTGCCTGGGATATTATTTGGGAATATTAACTGACAGTAGTTCAGTCTGCAAGTGCATGTGTGCTGATTATGTTATGGAAAGAGAATAAACTTAATCTGCTGCAGATGCATTGCTTTGCATAGGTGTGTTTTTTTGTATATTTCTCCTGAAATGTACTTTTCCTTGCTTCACCCTGTGGTTTACTTTCTCCTTGATGGAAAGTGATTTTGAAGAGATCTGTCAACTTTCTGATCTCATTACTCGGCACTCACTTGATGCACCTTCAACGTTGCCATCATCATATTAAGTGTACTTGACATGACTGGAAATGGAAGCTTGGGTAACAAAAAGATGCAGTAATGGAAACATACAGACCTAGAATATTAATATTCAATGTACTTGACATGAGTCATATGAGTCATATTGACATGAGTCAATAATTATGGAGGGCATGAAGGATAATAGCCTAAAATGTTAATTTACAATAGTTTTGAGATAAGGTTTTGGGGATAAAAATCTATTTTTTATCCCCAAAAAAATCCATTGGGAAACAACTTGCAAGGCCAAATAGTTTGTATGGGATGTTTTTTTTTTCAGATTTATCTCTAGTATTTTTCACAGTTGTATAGCAAATGGTTATATTTGTTCCTCTCACCATAACTTTAAATAAATCTGAGTCTGAAAACTTCTTTACAGTGAAAAGTGTATCATCAAAACATAAATCCCCAGGGTTACATCTTAATTATTGAATTATACAGTAATTCCCCTGTGAAGTCAGTTTTCTTATGCTTTAGCTAAACAGTTATGTATGGTACTATGGGAGATGTAACAACAATGTAATATATACAAAAAATATCTTGTTTCCAGGTTCCCTCAATTTATGAACATGAAGCCTTGGTAACTGAAGATTACCTTTCATGTATCCTGTCCAACAAGCATCAGAATTCTGGACAGGAGCTTGTAGAGGTTGATGTTGTCATGGCAACTGACACTTGCAATAAGACTTAGGGTTTAGATATGTTTCTCAGTTTTAAAAGATATATGAATGTTTTAAATATCCTTGTGAATACTTGCCTCATCTCTGTAATCACTTCCTGCTACACATATGAAAAAAAAACATGAGATTTTCATTAAACATTTTTGAATGCTGGATGGAGATGTTCATTGGAAACAAATATAACTGCAATCAGCGAATAAGATATCAATGATAAATATCTATACAGCATGAATGTTGGGTTCTGAATGTTTTACACTTATTACTGACCTTGTTATAATCATAAAATCACAAAATCATAATCTTGAACTGAGTTATACTGCAATAAATTTCACTGTACACTTTATAATCACCAAGGTTATTCTTAAAGCAATAGCCCAGTGAAAATCTAATTTACATAGTTTTCTCCACAACTCAAAACAAAACAAAAAAGAGATATTTGCTTTCTTTGCTTATTAAAGTTTTGCACTGAAGGTATGATGCCTACGTGGCTAACAAGCAATGGAAACTTATGCACGTCTGCAAACTGCAAACCATTCACACTTGTTCCAAAAGCTAATTAAACTTTACTTTATTATAATACAAGACATCAGAGTTGTAGAAATGTGAACACTTATTTTCTTTAATGTGGCCAGTTCTTCACTGCCCCCTCTGGTCTACCTCTGCTACAGGCATTCATGAAGTGCAGAGGTGACAAAAGGAGGAGAAACAAGTTGCTCCAATGCCATGAAATCTAAAAGTCATTGCAGTCTATAACTGGCTACTTGGTCAACTTGTTTTGTATGCTGTTTTTATTTTTATAGTTTGTTTTATATTTTATATTTTTCTTTGCATAGTGTCCATTCTCTAATCATCCAAAAAGGTCCTACTATTTTTACACAATTTTTTAAAGTTGATTTGTGGGCTGTGATTAGATGGAACTAGTGAATTATTATTCTACACTTAAGTAGGATCCCACATTATAATGCAAGCATAAGGCATTATAAACATGGTTTTAAATATTTGTAAATATGCATTAAACTGTGATTTATAAATATCATGCATTAGTGTTCCTTATAAAATATACTATCATATTTGGTTGCTCTCAGCTTGCACAGAAGCTTAAATTATGAAATTCAAACCTGTAAACTCTAAAAGTCTGGGCCAAGTCAAGATGTGACTTCTATGTAAAACAAAATGTATTATTTTTATTATTTACAATTTGTAATATGTTTATATAGAAATATGTATGTATGTAATTATAGATTATAGACATTTTAATGTAAATAAAATACTTCAGCTTCAAGTAAAGTCATTAGAATATACATTTTGGTTAGAGGTTATTATAAATAAATATATGATGTTATAATAAGAACTTATATCTGTGAGTCACAAGCACACTAATGTACAGTACTGTACAATGGTTTTCAGCCATGCTAAAGCATTTTGCTTTCGAAGTGCTAGACCATCTTGAAATTTTGTATTATATTGTAAATGTATGCATTATTGAGGAATAGTCCCCCAGGCTTTCTGATGGGCTTTTTTAAATGTTTGTTTTCTGTTCTTGTTTATGTAGAAATAATTCAACACTGAATATTATATATTAATGTAAGTTATATTTAATCCATGGTATTTGTACATTTCAGTGCCAGATTTGCACTATTTAACCAACCAAGACCTGCAGTTTAATTCAAATCTTTGTTCAAAATTCAATTCAATAGTGACTACCTAATCCATCAGGAATACTGCTTAGAACGAATCATGCTTTATCCATTATAATATTTCATTTAAATGTAATAAATGGATTATAAAGTATAATGTATAATTTTTAAAAATGTATAGCCAT
Source organism: Hepsetus odoe (assembly GCA_017165825.1). Taxonomy (NCBI): domain Eukaryota; kingdom Metazoa; phylum Chordata; class Actinopteri; order Characiformes; family Hepsetidae; genus Hepsetus; species Hepsetus odoe. The sequence continues at coordinate 11,418,207 of CM029370.1, read as the reverse complement.
GTTTCTAATGCTTTGTAGCTAAGACAAACTGTGACTCTTTAAACAACAGCCATTAACTATGGTCACTTGGTTCTCGTCTCTCTCTCTCTGTCTCTCTCTCTCTCTCTCTGTCTCTCTCTCTCTCTCTCTCTCTCTCTCTCTCTCTGTTTCTCCTTTTCTTTCTCTCTCTTCCCCTCTCAGTTAGTCGATTTCAGGATATTATATATAAACTGTGGATGTCAGGAAGCTGCAAACAATATGTACTCACAAAGAGGATTTTCTTCACCCAGCCGAGTCAGCCTTGGTCATACAAGTTCAAAAACTGCATTTACGTACTGTGACTGCAGCTTTAAAGATGAATTCTAATATTTTAGGGGATGAGTGCATAGTCACAGAAGATGCTAGGTTTTGTTTTGCTTTTTTTTTTGTTTTTTTGAGAATTCAACAACTCAGTATGTTCTGTGGCAAGTGTGTGATGATTTAGCCATGCAGTTTGCACCAAACTTCCACAGGCTTTCAGTAGCCCTACAGCTTTAGTAAAAAACCAAATAAGCAAACGTTAGACACCAAATATATCTGTACCAGAAATCTATGTAAATGGGATTTTTGAAGGGTGATCAGGTGAGGAGTAGGACTTTAGTTTAGTTTAGTTCTCTAGTCCAGTCTACACAACATTGTAGGTCAAAAATGATATCCAACTCACTCGCCTCTCAGAGCTAGATATGAACCCCAGGTTTGTGACTTTGGCCATTGGTCACAACAGGGTTGCTCTTCTTGATGGAGGTCATGCGGATGGCTGAGGTGCTCTGGAGGTAGCTGGAGCTGCGCTCCTGGTACTGATGTTGCCGGCAGGTCAGGTGGCTGTTGAAGTGTCGGCGAAAGCTTTCACTCAGCAGGTAGAGGGCGAAAGGATTGACGCAGGAGCTGGAGAAGCTGAGCACACGTGCCAGCAGTGTAATGATGAGGTGCAGAAGTGAGGAGTCAATCTTCCGGTAATTGAAAGAGCGGTACATGTACAGCACATGGTTGGGGAACCAGCACAGTGCGAACAGGCCCACAAACACCAGCACGATCTTGGCCAGCCGCTTCCTAGTCTCCATCTCAGAAAGACAAGGGAAAAGAAACATGTCACTAAGGAGTTCTTGGGGAGGTTTATCATCTCTTCATCTCCTGAGGAAAAGTCAAACAAAGGATTCAGGGAGATTGTGAAAGGAAGAGACTGTAGTCTACATTTTACAGCTTTTCTACTTCTTTTTTTTTTTTTGTATGTCCACTCTTTGCCACAAAGGGCTGGAAGAACTATTGTCTTAGGTTTGGTTTTTGTAATGCTGCAAAGCAACTGAGGAGGCTCTAAGGCAACACCTCCCATGACCATGTATTTAAAATTCAGTTTTAAGAGCTTCGTTTCTTATTATCAAATGGCTGTATAGTGCAAAAAAAACTAATTTTTAATTTAAATTTTTCCCCCTTTAATCTAGATTTTCTAAATAATTTTTTTTAATTGTATTTTGTGTATTTTGACATTTAAAGTGTGCTTCAGTGTGATTTGATTTACTGCAGTGACTCTCTGCAGTGGTGGTGATGTAAACCAAGGTCTGCAGTGCACAATGCAAACACAAATGTTTCGATTACTATTCAAAACAGCCAGGGAACATGCATGTGTTTTCAGAGTTTTTATATGTAATGTTGAAGGCAAAATAGTAAAATAGCGGTAATAATGGTTTCTCTGGGGATTATTTTGCATTAAAACCCCCTGCCCTGCTCCCTACCCTGCATGTGTTTGAATAACTATGTTTCAGGCCAACAGCATACTACTAAGCTATAGTAAGGCAATGTTTCAGACATGAGCTGCTAAACTGTAAATGTCGAGCATTGTGAATTTATGGACTGTTTTGCAGTTTACTGTTTGTTTAGCAATTTATGTTTTAAAGCACTGTGTCAGCGCAATGAAATGCCTTTTTTCCAAAATATAAGTTATTCAGGGTTTCTTGGTCCACAGCTTAATTTAGTTAAAAAAAAACTTTTTATAGACTGGTTATACATTTGAATGCTTCAACAATGCATCAGAAAGATGTCTAGGTATACTGTATTAGAAGACAGAAGCAGTCTAAACACTATCAAAGAGAGTGTTCTGTTATGCACTGATAATGTTCTGATTTTCAATGCAAAGGCTATGCACAATAAAGGGCTATGCGCTTATCTTGATGTGAACAGAGAGTAACGCTTGAGATAGCTGCTCAGTGGGCAGCTGGATCTGCATGCTTCGTTGCACACCTGGCCAGAATAAAAATAAGCAACTTGTGATAAGTGTCTCAAAAGTGCACAAGAACTAAATTAGTTGAAAAAAGCTGCTAAAGAAACTGACCTTTCAGTGATTTGTTCTTTAGATGACCCAAAATCAGACAGCATTTCTCATGATATTTCTATGGGATTATGTGCTTATCCCTTCTCCCTTCTTTATCCCTTAAAATAAAACACGCTATTATATAATTAAGCTACAGTGCCTGTAACAAAATCCTCTCAAATGAACAATAAATAAATAACAAAAATGCCAAGAAGACTACAAATGACCTCCCTGCTAAAGTTTATTTCTGCTGATTTCATATTAGCAACAAAATAGCAACTTTAATTTGCCAGACTGTGCATCAGCCATCTTAAGCATATGATGGGTTTTGATGCCTGTTTTTGAGAGACTATGGGAAAAAGAAAAGGCATTTTATGAAGGCATGTGCACATCAGCTTTTTTTTTTAATAATATAATCTGTGTATGAAAAAAAAGAATGTTACATATATAGTGGAGTTAATGCAAAACTTACATACATAGAAAGACATGGAAAGAGCCATATTACTGAAATGTGCTTTGTAAAACATTACCTGCTTTCTTTCTCTACCTAAAATTCATTTTGCACATTTGTGATCACAGCAATGTGTTGTTGCTCTTTTAAAAAAAAAAAAAAGACTATTGTTGTCATTGCGAGGTCACAGCACACAGTGAACCACAATGAAATTTGACCTCTGCATTTAACCCATGCACACAAACACACGTGCAGCAGGGTGCAGCTATGAAAGCTGCCCGGGGAGCAGTGACGGAGACAGTACCTTGCTCAAGGGTACCTCAGTAAAGGGTTTGAACCCACAATCTTCCGATCCTGTGGCCAACTCCCTAACCACTAGGAAAGGATGTTACCAATGTTTGGTTACCAATTAACTAAAAACTAAAAAGTACTTGTGCCTTTCTCCTTAAAATGTGTCTTACAGACTAATCATCTCTGTTTTTAAGAGTATTGTGTTATGTCTTGCCCAATTTTTATTCAATTACCTGCAAGCAAGGCTCTGAATGTTCTTTGACTAATGCCCATATGAATTATGTATGAAGGTTATCTGTTATGGCTTCTTCATTCTGTTGGCTTGTGTCCAAATGTTCTCTATGTTAAATGTTTCATTAGTTAGGAAAAATATTTTACAATTCTAAACCAATTTAATTTAGTTCACTCTTGCCAAATATGGTTTATTTCATGTCAAGTGAAGTAGACTTTGTCATAGAACATCATGTAAATGTCTGAATTCCCTAAAAACCTTTAATGGGAGGTTACTTTAATTCTGCACAGTTTAGGGACAACATACAAAACTAAGTGTGATGTCTGAAGCCTTAACCATCTTCACACACCCCTAGAACTTTAATACAAAGGGTTGTTTTTGTTACCATGGAGATTTATGCCTTTCTCATGGTTCTCTATAGGTTAAAGAACGTTCACCTAATGCATAGAATAAAGAATATACTGGTAAAGAACCTTTACTTTAGTACTTTACTTTAATACATAGATTCCTAAACTTCACATCTCTTTTCAAAACATGGTTCTTTCCCAAAAGTTCTTCTATGGCACCATTTCTTATAGAGTCTACAGCCTTGAGCTTTAAGATAATTACTGTAAATTACTGTATGCTACTGTATGTATAGTTCCTAAAAAAAACAAAAACCTGGCTTTCAAATGTAATAAATTCTGCTTTTGCTAGAATTTCCAAAAACCATGTTCAAAATTGATTTTCTACAAACATGCATAATTAAAAGGTAAACTGTTTAGTCAATGTAAATTAATACAATAAAATAGAACAGTTTAACTAAACAAATACTTCATACTTTATGGAAATAGTTACTGATCTTGAACATCACTGCTAGAAATTGTAGCCTTCATTAAGTTTTTAATAAATATGTTTAAATAATGCCCTGAACAGAGGGCAACCTGTGTTTCTCTGCTTTTGGCCCTATGAGCAATAGGATAGGCTCCAGCATCCCATGTGAACCTAGTGAGGATTATTGGCTTGGATGATGGATGGATGAACAGATGTATGGATGGATGGATGGATGTTTGTTTGAATGTATGTATAACAGTGCAGAAGTTCTACTCATAACTAGGTAACTATGTAATACAACCTCCAAAGATCTAGGTAGGAGTCTGGTGAATTAGTTCACAAAAAAAATTCAATTGCTGCTGTAGCCAGTACTCGACTAGTCAAGGTCAATCAGCAACAGAAGAGTGTGTATTTCTCCTGCACACAAAACCCAGAGTCCTTTATAATGTTGTAGGTTCAGTGAATTAGACAGTGTATACGACCATTAATGACCTCTACCAGTAAAAGCAGCGTTGCATCAAAGACTGCAGGGTGAAGATTTCAGCCATGAGTAAAGATGCAGTAGAAGAAAAATGTCCATATTGAATCAGTCATGTTCTATGAGCTCTGGGGCATAGTCTTGAACATGTACTGCTGTATGCTGTAATGCCAGACTGATCAAAACATTCTACCACTCCATAGTCAGCAGAAAACACAAATAAAAAATGCACAAAATGTGACTGCTCAGTATTGTTTAAGGTCAATCTTAAAATAAAGAAATAAACATAATAATAATAAATACCACCCTAACCTTGTTGAACAAAAAACACCAACCATTACCATTCAAGGCTGCATGGCAGAACTGTTCTGTGATGCTTCTGCTGATAATGGAAAATACACATACTCACATTTCCAGATCTCCTAGAGTTTTTAATATTTACTGGTCAAAGGTAAATGAATGAAAGTAGAGACATTTGCTATTTTTAAATGGTAATCTACATTAATATCTCAGAATGTAAATGAATGCAGATGTATTATTATTTGTAAGTCGCCCTTTAATGTAAGTCATTATCAAGATTATTCAAATTATTTTCAAGTCCAAACTCAGTCCATAGAAACAGCACACTGTAACTGTAAGTTTTTCATCTATAGCTTAGTCTCTGAAAACAAAGTGGGCAAACTGGACTGTTTGAAGAAATTTGAGCAGAGTTTAATGTAATGCTTGGGGTCATGATTTACTAGTAGCATCTTTACTTTTACAAGGCCTCCATGCAGTGATGTTTTTACCATCCCATTTTTTCTTCTAAACTGTGTGCAGTCCCACAAGGTTTCTCGCCTACACCCCCCACCCCCCATGAAAGCAGACAAATCAATGTCTTCAATTGGCTGAACAGAAGAGCATACTATTAGCAAATTGACTTTCAGCATGCATTTTCAGTTAAGAGACAGATTCTCTCAAGGCTTTTAAAAGAGTCTTATAAGCTTTGACTTTAGCACAAAATTATATGACAATTATCCCATTTAATGAAATGTCTTTCAGAATCATTTTAATGGAGTGTTCTAAGAAGAAGCATGCTGAAAAAGTCAATTAGTTTTTTTCACATAAATGAGGGATATAACATATAACATGTATGCGGTTTTGTCTTTTCAGACATCACAGTAGCTTCTTACCTGCCGTTTGGAGTGGTCACTGACCTCACCAGGCATGTCGTGAGCACTTTTTATTAGTGTTCTTGCAATGTGGTAATAATAGACAGAGATGATTCCCAAGGGGATGAGAAAGTAGACCAGGAAGATCATGACGGAATGAATCTTGGGATGCATCTCATTGGACATCGGGTAGGGCACGCAGGCCGTGAAGGTGACGTTCCTGTCTGACATGTGCACTACCTGGGAAAAGATGGCTTCGGGCACTGCCAGCAAGACTGAGACAACCCAGATAGAAATGGCCTTCAGGCAGGTCCAAAACACCGCACTGGAGGTCTGGATGTCCATGGGGTTTACGATGGCTTTGTGTCTAAGAGGAAGAGAGTAACAGAGGCCTAGTTAGGAAACTGATTGCCTTCACTGTCTACTCTGGTCAGGGGCAGAAGAAACAGCCAATTGGTTTGGTTTATCATCTCTTCATCTCCTGAGGAGAAGCAACCTTGGTTTCTTATCTGCTTATAAGAATTGATTCCACGTTGACCTTAATCCCTGAGAGTTTCTGGAGCTTTGTAAATCACTCCTTGTAAAATAGGCTTTGGAATTTCTTTTTTACAAGCCAGGTCAGTCTAATTTCCTGCACATTTTGGCATTTTCATTGTGATTTTAACAACTTTGGAATTTGAAGCCTTTAAAGTTAATCCTTAACTTTCATGAGAGCCTAATAAAATTTAATTCCTAATTTCAGTGAAATTCCCTTCGCTTCTTCTGATCATTCAACGTGATCCCTTCGCGCTTTCAATCAGCTTAAACATCCCACTATCCTCAAGCTGCTGTAATCCATCCTATTGCATAAACCTATTATCCAATCATCTTTCCATAATTTGCTTTCTCTTGCAACAATGTCCGGCTCTCCCAAATTTGGTGACTGGTTATTAGCCCCCTCTCAGGGAAATTTTGTATTATGTTTCAAATGCCTGATTCAACCATACAAAGAAATATTGTCCTTGTATGTCTTACTATACGCCTCACCATAATGCCATGCTCAATGTGCTCCAAACTAACTTTAAATAAAGCAATCATTTCTATATTTTCTATCAATCATTTGGTTTTTCAGAGCAGACCATGTGGATGCTAGACCTTTGAAACTGAAATGAGAACATAAGTTTTACAATTTTTACAAAATAACATAATTGTTATAATCTTAATCTATAAAGTCTGACTAAACAAAATCTCTGGTTGTTTAGCAAAGGTAAGTAAAATGTTTACAAAGACAAAATTTGCGCTGAATCCTGGTTCCTATCAACAATCACTTGAAAAAAATTATTTCACATTAAATTATGTGGAGATACCCTTTACCACATACAAAATACAGTGTAGTTGACTAGAGAAGCAAAGCTTGAATCAGACTGCAAGATTTTTTATAATTGTATCTTCTGCTTCTCATGAAGACACCCTAGCCATTAAATTTGACTTCCTCAGACACTAAACTATGAAAAGATATAGAGAATGCCAATAAACCCTTCCACCTTCATCTTACACTCAAAGTTTTTTCCAATTAACAGATCATTCAAAGGGAAGAAGATTTACTGCCACTACACCCATGCAGATACTGAATACATTAAAATATTTAGCAGGTTTTTTTGTAATCTATTTTATCTGTGTGACTGATTTGAGCAAATGCAAATGCTATGTAAAATGTGCATGTTATGAGAAATACATGTTTGTGGACAGTTTACAGTTTCATTTTGGGGACATTTGAATAGTTTATGTACCTTTCTCTCATTCAATTATTTCCTTCTTTAGCAAGATGAGAGAGAGTGCAAAATAACAAGAGCACAGGGGAGAAGCATAACATCTGAAATCCTGCATGGCCAACATTTATAAATGATTTAGCTCAGTCATGTCTTTTTCCCCTCACTATGAAAAAATCTATCTATCTATCTATCTATCTATCTATCTATCTATCTATCTATCTTCTATCTATCTACAGTTAGGTCAATAAGTATTTGGACAAAGACAACTTTTTTTCTAATTTTGGTTCTGTACATTATCACAATGAATTTTAAATGAAAGAACTAGGATGCAGCTGAAATGCAAACTTGAAGCTTAAATTCAGTGGGTTGAACAAAAAGATTGCAGAAAAATGCAGAGGAACTAAAGCATTTTTTTAACACAATCCCTTCTTTTCAGGGGTTCAAGAGTAATTGGACAAATCAAATAACTGAAAATAAAATGTTCATTTCTAATACTTGGTTGAAAACCCTTTGCTGGCAATGACAGCCTGAAGTCTTGAACTCATGGATATCACCAGATGCTGGGTTTTCTCCTTTTTAATGCTCTGCCAGGCCTTTACTGCAGCGGCTTTCAGTTGCTGTTAGTTTGTGGGCCTTTCTGTCCGAAGTTAGTCTTCAACAAGTGAAATGCTGCTCAATTGGGTTCAGATCAGGTGACTGACTTGGCCATTCAAGAATGTTCCACTTCTTTGCTTTAATAAACTCCTTTATCCTTTAAGAGTTGAATAAACTCTTAACGCTTTGGCTGTATGTTTTGGGTCATTGTCCATCTATATTTGAAATGCTGCACAATCAATTTGACTCCGTTTAGCTGGATTTGAGCAGACAGTATATCTTTGAACACGTGAGAATTAATTCAGCTGCTTCTGTCCTGTGTCACATCATCAATAAACACTAGTGTCCCAGTGACACTGGCAGCCATGCACGCACAAGCCATCACACTGCCTCTGCTGTGTCTTACAGATGATGTGGTATGCTTTGGACCATGAGCTGTTTCATGCCTTCTCCATGCTCTTTCCTTGCCATCATTCTGGTAGAAGTTGATCTTGGTTTCATCTGTCCAAAGAATGTTTTTCCAGAACTGTGCTGGCTTTTTTAGATGTTTTTAGCAAAGCCTTTCTATTCTTGAGGCTTATGAGTGGCTTGCACCTTGTACTGCATCCTCTGTATTTACTTTCATGCAGTCTTCTCTTAATGGTAGACTTGGATATTGATACACCTACCTTCTGCAGAGTGTTGGTCACTTGGAGTGTTGTTATTCTGTTTTCGCCGCTTAAGGATGGCTTGTTTCACCTGCATGGGGAGCTCCTTTGACCGCATGTTGTCTGTTTACAGCAAAATCTTCCACATGCAAGCACCACACCTCAAATCAACTAATGACATAATGAAGGAATTGCCCACATCTGCCCATGAATCCTGCCTTTGAGTCAACTGTCCAATTACTTTTGTTCCCTTTATAAAGAGGGTGGCACAGGTTAAGGTTACAGATTACACAATTTGAATGTAGATACCCTCAAATGAAAGCTGATAGTCTACACATTATGTACATGACCTTATTAATTATTTACATTTACGGCATTTAGCAGACGCTCTTATCCAGAGCGACTTCCATGTCCTAATTATAGGGACAGTCCCCCTGGAGCAATTCAGAGTTAAGGATCTTGCTCAGGGACCCAGTGGTGGTAGTGCCAGAGGTAGGATTCGAACCTTTGACCTCTTGAGCCATAGATCCATAGACAAGTATCCTACCACTAGACCACCGCCACCCTTAAAGGCATAAACAGGCACAAAAACAAAACTTGTGTCAGTTTCCAAATATATATATGGAACTGTATCTACCTACTGTATCTTACATCATCCTGTACAGCATAAGTTTTTTTTTCACTATTTAATTGTGTTTGTGTTATTTTGGAATAATAATAATAATAATAATAATAATAATAATAATAACAATAACAATAACAATAACAATAACAACAACAATAATGATGATGATGACAATAATATTAACAATAATAATGATAATGATAGTAACAACAACAACAACAAAACAATAATAATAATAATAATAATAATAATAATAATAATAATAATAATAATGATAATAATAAAGGAACCATATGTTTTTCTTTAGTGAGTCATACATGCGTTTCTATTGCATTACTATATAGGGCTCTTTTTGGGACATTGAAAAAATTCATGCTTTGAATTTGAATGTTTCCATAAAAATAATATAATATCCATGTATTTGTTGCCCAAAGTAATTCAAATCAGTGACAAAGTTGCTTAAAAGAACATGAAAATGTTATATTTGGTAAGTGCAAAAACAATGTATCTACTGGAACCAAGAACATTCATTGCTATTTTACAACATCAAATCATATTCAGTCTACTCTGTGGCATTTTTCTTCTTAATGCAGCTGTGCTATGGCCAGTGTCTCTGAATGGAATCATGTTTGGCAGTAGCCCTGCAATAGGCAGCAGGTTTCCCTGCCCCCTGCTGACTCTTTGCCCCCTCGATGGTCATGAACCAGGTTGCCTAAGGCAAGCCATGACATGGAATAGCTGCAACCAGCACTTGATAACTCTTTGGGGTAAACAAGGCTGAACTGGACATGTGAATTCAGTGTCACAATGCAAATTGGATTGATTGTGTTTCATGCATGGATGTCAGGACCAGCATAAAGTGGTAATAAGATTCTTCTTGAAGCTTTAAAGGCATCACCCAGGCCAGCATACAAATCGCTCATTTTCTATCACGTTTCTGCCCACGAACACATACTCAGATGGCTACATACATGAGCAGCTGTAACCTCTTCTGAACCCATATGCTCGACCCTTGGAGAAAGACCTTTTCAGGTGGAACTTCTCTAGTATTGGGGCCTGGGGCAAAAAAAGGATCACACCACTGTTTGGAGACAGCAGACAGGCTTAGATTTATTTAGTTTGGTTTGTGCAACAATAAAAGAAAGATTATATTTTAGTTGTTTTTCAACAAAAATGCAGTCACTCCCTGAAATCTTCCACTGGAATTCTTTTATAGTACTTTATGGTGCTGTGCCGAAGCCACCACTCACTTGTAAATATTTTGCTACGGAATCACCTTTGTAGATGTGTGTACGTGTGAGTGTGTGTGTGTGTGTGTGTGTGTGTGTGTGTGTGTGTGTGTGTGTGTGTGTGTGTATTTATACAGTACTGTGCAAAAGTTTTAGGCAGGTGTGAAAAAATGCTGTAAACAAAGAATGCTTTTAAAAATGGAAGTGTTCATCATTTATTTTCATCAATCAACAAAATGCAGTGAATGAACAAAAGAGAAATCTAAATCAAATCAATATTTGGTGTTACTACCTTTTGCCTTCAAATCAGCTTCAATTCTTCTAGGTACACTTGCACACAGTTTTTGAAGGAACTCGGCTGGTAGGTTGTTCCAAACATGAATGTGTTTCAACCTATGTGTGACATTGATGATCATTAGCATCTGTTTGGTAAAATTGGTTGATCATACACCGACTATAATCCTACAAAATCCCTGACTTTGTGCAAGCGTACCTAGAAGAACTGATGCTGGTTTAGATTTTTCTTTTGTTCGCTCACTTTGCATTTTATAAATTGATAAAAATAAACAATCATTATTTATATTTCTGAAAGCATTCTTTTTTTCACACCTGCCTAAAACTTTTGCACAGTACTGTATATATATATATATATATATATATATATATATATATATATTATATATATAATATTATAATATTATATGTATATATAATGTATTTGTGTGTGTGTGTGTGTGTGTTTGTGTATATATATATATATATATACAAAATTTTAAAAATAGTTCCCATATCAGGCTGCAAAGACACGGGGTGTCCAGATAAAGCCATTCAGCATTTAGCCTCACCAGTAAACTAATCCCCAGCCTGATCATTTGTAATCACCTGCACCTGTTTCTTCATAGCTTCATGCTTACTTAAGTTAGATAGTTTTGTTTCACATCAATGGTTAATACGTAAATCACTGTGTAGGTTAACCAACAAAAAACAATCCTTTGAAACTGGTCAAGAAGGGACTAAACTACTGAAAATGAAAGCCAACAGCTCTAACCTTTGGGAAGCCTGGAGAAATATTCCTCAATAAAATACAAAAAAAAAAAAAAAAAACACAAGAAAGTCTGGCTCTTTGTAAGGAAAACAGGAAGAAATGAGAAGCAGCTAAATATTTTTGTACAATACAGTATGCTCTTAGGTTGAAAGACCTTTGTAACAAAATCCTAATCTAGGGAATTTGACCTGGGTGGCTTTATGCCCCTGTTTATGTTTAAAGAACAGTTATCGTCACATGACCTGTTTTAAAAAAAAAATCATAGCATGAACCAAAGAAACTTATGAGAACTTCTGAGTTATTGATTCTGGTCAGACTGGAAATGGTAACAAAAACACCCCTAAAGAGTTTTGACTCCACTAATCCTCAGTCAGACAGATTATTACTCAAATATATGTAAAACTGGATTGTTTTTCTCAATAAATAAGTGACCAGGTTCAATTTTACTCAGTTGTTTTAATGGGTTCTCTTTGTCTACATTTAGTACTTGTCTGAAAATCTGATGATGTTTTAGGACATACAGTACTGCGCAAATGTTTTAGGCAGGTGTGGAAAAAATGCTGTAAACAAAGAATACTTTTAAAAATGGAAGTGTTAATCATTTATTTTCATCAATCAACAAAATGCAGTGAATGACAAAAGAGAAATCTAAATCAAATCAATATTTGGTGTGACCACCCTTTGCCTTCAAAACAGCATCAGTTCTTCTAGGTACACTTGCACACAGTTTTTGAAGGAACTCGGCTTGCAGGTTCTTCCAGACATCTTGGAGAACTAACTACAGATCTTCTGTGGATGTAGGCTTCCTCATATCCTTCTGTCTCTTCATGTAATCCCAGACACACTCGATGGTGTTGAGATCAGGGCTCTGTGGGGGCCATAAGAATTGATGCTGGTTTGAAGGCAAAAGGTAGTAACACCAAATAATAACAATTACTTTACACTGACCTCTTTCAGGTTTCAGTAAACACTAGGGGCAGTGGTGGCCAAGTAGTTAGGGAATAGGCCTCAGGATCAAAAGATGATGGGTTTAAATCCCAGACCAATAGGCTGAGAAACCCTTGAGCAAGGGCCTCAACACTGCTTCAGGGGTACTAGATATAACAGCCCACTACAGCATGGAGCATGGATTAAATGCAGAGGATGTATTTTGTTGTTGTTCACTTTTCGCTTTGTGCTTTGTGCACACATGTTTGTTTACTTGAGCCTGAGCTTTTTCGGTTTTCATTTGGGAGCTACTACACATCCAGAGCAAGTGGAACAAGTGGGCTGAACAGCTACAGACCAGAAGCTGCTGCAGTGGGGAGCAGAGCAGAAAAAGTTCATTACCATTTCACTCTGAGTCTCTCTGAGTGATAAGCATGTCAGGACGATGAGAAAGAAATATCTGGAATCAAATGCTGCCATGCAGAAAATACTTGTCCTCATTGCACAGGTTAAATGTCTGTGGACATAGGACATTTTACAACTAGGTATCTACAAATAATCAGCTTTAGATCGGGAGTTGGCCAGGGGGTTTTGCATGTCCTGTGGGACTCACATTTGCATCCTTGATGCAGGCCTTTCAATAAATGCAACCAGACATTCCCAACAGACCCAGAGTGTCTGTTCTGTTCAGGACACATTTGTCCAATTATCCATCCAAAGCATGTTTTAATCATATTATTTATTGCAGACTGGGCAACCAAAAATCTGTATAATGGGCTGAAGAACCATTGCTTGAGAAAGCTGACGAAGGACTTCATAAAGCAGAATGAGCAAGCAGTCGTATAGACCTGTTCATTCATTAGTACGAATTATTTTCCTGTGTATTCATCTGTGTGTGGCTCAATACATTTCTGAAGGAATCAAAGACACATCCTGCTATGGATCTGGCTAAAATCCTATGCCAAGGTTTGAAACCTCCAGTCATGTTTGTCAAGTTTTCTAAATGAAAGTAAGTACACGTTCTCAGCAAAACACACATTTAATTATAGAATTTCTTGCTCCTTTTTAGCATATAATTTCTGTTTGTTAGCTGAGATATAATTGCTCAGACATTTGACATTTTTATTTTTTACTTTTTATTTTCTATAAAATCCTATAAAATCTGACATTTCACCTATACTGTATTTTCCCTCATGTCATAATTGTCATTTTCATGAAAATGTTCAAACCTCTCTTTATCCCTTAGAATTAAACATCTTGCCAAAATATGTAAATTATATGATTTCTTTTCTTGGCTGCCTGATCAACTGGTGACTTGTCCAGGATTGTCCATCCCCCAGAGTACTGATAGGCTCTTGCACAACACATGGTTAGGATAAGCAGGTCAGATGATGAATGGATGAATGAACAGCTGGACATTGTAACTCCTTCAAAAATCAGTCCAAACTTAGATAATTGCAACTTGCATAGATGGGGTTAAACTGCTGTATGCTGAACAGTCCTGGCAGTTAAACTAAAATCTACCTTTGATTTTAGTACCTTTGGTGTCTCATTTTAATGATGAGCAATGTAAGAATCAGCTCATCAGACTCCAGTCAACACCTTCCTGCAATTACAGAGCTCATACATGAACTCATCATTCTTAAGAATCATTTTAAAATGCGTTTAAAAATAAAAAATATTTTGAAATTGTTTTATATAAATGCATTTTTTTGTGTTAAGAGGTATTTATTACACAATGTCTGAATGCATTTTTAATTAATTATATTGTTGATCTGTATTATATTCCACTAATACAGAATGATCCTCAGAAAAAATACCATAAAACCAAATAAAATGACCAATAATAAAGGGGTAGAGGAGAACAAAGCTGATAACAAAGGAGCATAGATAAAAGAGTAGAGCCAGAAACAAAAAATAGCAACGACTTCTTGCTACAATGGTAACGATTAGACAAATGAATTTCTGCATGGCTAGAAGGTTGATCTCTATATTTTAAACGGTTGTATATACCACAGCAGTTCCACCAGGAGACTTTTCCTTTTTTTTTCTCTCTCTCTCTTTTTTTTTTCTCTCTCTCTCTTTTTTTTTCTCTTGTTTTTGCATTAATTAGTGGCACTATTTAATCGATTGGGTAAGGGTGCGCAGCAGGTGTCAAGAATAGAAGTCTTTGCACATGTTTCACTTTAAACCACCTGTTCGGCTTATTTGAGTTTATTAAATTATTTTATAACTGTATAAATGTATCCCGTTAGAAATGTGTGAAATGTGTTTTTCTTCACTCAAGTCTTTGGGGAGACTTTTACTCTGCAGACTTACCTGTCAGCGCTCAGGGCTGTGAGGGTGAACACCGAGACCCCGACTGAAGTCAGCTGGATGACCGGGATCAGCTTGCAGGCGACGGTCCCAAAAATCCACTCCTCAAAGAAGTACCTGAAGGCGTCCACCGGCACGCAGGTGACCAGGAGCAGGAGGTCGCCGACGGCCAGGCTGGAGATGAAGATGTTGGGCACGCTGCGCATGGCGCTGGTGGTGATGAATATCTTCACCAGGGTGATGTTGCCCAACAAGCCCACCGTGATGATGAGGATGTAGACGGACGGGATCACGCAGCGGATAATAAAGTGGATGGTTTCCCTCCCGTCGGTCGCCCACTCGTCGGTGAAGTTCATGGAGTCGGGAGTATCGTTGGAAAAAGGCGCGCTTAGAGCATCGTCCATTCTCGCTGGGAGAGTGGACTCCTGAAGTCCTGCTGGAGTAAACGCGAGAAGTATGGCGCTGTCCACTCAGAGTGCTGAAATGAGTGCACGCAACTTGCGGGGACCGTTGGAAGAAAGGGGGGTTGTGGCGGGATGGAGGGGTGAAGTGGTAGAGGGAGGGGAATGAGTGGTCGGAAATGTAAGGCGCTGAGTAGTACGGAGAAGGAGTGGAAGGGAGGGGATGTTTCGGGAGGGTGGAGAGGTATGTTGAGGGGGGATGAGTGGTCAGGGATAAAGTGAAATGTGGAGGGGGTGAGTGGTGGAGGGTGGGGTTATATGAGTGATGAGTGGTGGAGTATGAAGGGTTAGATGGAGGGTGGCGTGTAGTCAGGGTTCGTGGGGGATGAGTGGTTGTATGAGTGATGAGTGGTGGAGTATGAAGGGTTAGATGGAGGGAGGCGTGTAGTCAGGGTTCGTGGGGGATGAGTGGTGGTAAGATTGATGAGTGGTGGAGTATGAAGTGTTAGATGAAGGGAAATGTGTAGTGAGCATTTGTGGGGGGGGGGTGATAGGCGGAGGGGTGCAAGAACATAAGCCTAAAAAGAGTCTGATGCCCTAGAAGAACCAATACTTGGTTCCCTGAAGAACTGTTCACTGAATGGCTTTTCAAAAAACTAAAGTTGTGGGGGTGTGAAAAAAAAAAAAACTTCTCCTCAACCTCCATTTGATTTGATTATTCATCGACTTAGACAAATATCAGAATCAGGGATCAAAGTGACCCTGGAGGTGGTCAAACGTGGAAGTCAGTGTTGTTTGGACTCAGGGGAGCACACTGGATCCCTGCTCTGGATCTCATCAGAGAGGTTGCTCCTTTCGTGTCATTCTCTGCATCGCAAAGAGAAGTGAGTGAGAGTTCAATAAATAAGTAATAAGAGGAGCAGCCGGGGCTGAGGAGGAGAACAGTAAGCCTATGTCTAAGAAAGAGGAAATCAGGTCATCTTCTCTCGTACCTGAAGAAAAAAACTGGGTCTTTATGTGATTTAAACTGTCTTTGCCTATGGCTTAAAATGGTCATTTATACCTTTCATACGCGTTTAATTCAATATTTTCATGTTTCTCCAGCAGTCTTTGCGACAAGTATTGTTTCCCTCATGTAACTGTAATCTCCAGCCTTCGCCTCGGTGAGTCTGTGCTTTATAGGCTTAGTTTGCTGAAGTTGCGCTGCCGGATGACGATCCTGAAGGCAGCTGATAAAGAAACAGAAAAAAGAGGGCCGTGTGTTACAGTGACATCTGCTGGCACACAGAGGACATGACTCCAGTTTCTGATCACGCAATGCTGACTCTCCCTTTCCATGTTACACGTGTTTCCATTCCTCAAAGGTAAGATTGATTAGATTCTATTTAAAATTTTAGAAGTACTTGGAAATACTTATTCTGTAGTTAACATTTTTTTTAGATCAGAATATATATATAAAACTAGAACAAGCTAAACAAAAAGGTGTAAAATAAAAAAAATATATATATAGCATTTAGGATCATATAAAATAATTTTGTAAATAAATCAATACCTAAATAAAAGCGTCCTTTTTCGCTCATATTGGGACAAGCCCCGCCTCCCGCGCTATGATTGGCTAAAAGTAGCACACGTTCCCGATATAAAAACGTGAGTTTACTGGACTTGATTTAAATTTGCGAGTGGATACATTAATTCTCCACGGCTTTCTAAACGTGTGGAAGTTATGTGAGCTACTTCGGAGCGATGTTTGTTTGTGTCTGCCGACTGGTGTGGGAAGCGGTCAGGTCCGCTAAGTGTCGGTTTAGGAGCCTTTTGGCCAATCAGAGCGCTTCTAGGCGCTACCTTGGCAACCTCTTACATTGTCGGCGGCGGCGCGCGCCGGAGTGGGACTGATGCTCGGCGCCCGCGCGCGCTGTGGACGAGCCGCTCCGGCAGCAGCTCAGTCCCTCAAACACCGGACACACCAATGAACAGCTCTCCGCCTGGACTGCGGCTGGTGTGTACAACTTTTTCCTCCATATTTTCTCATATATTTCTCGCACTGTCTTCTCAGAAACGCTGAGACCACACTTCCTTCACATTTCTCACAGATGTCATCATGTTAACTCTGAGAAAACCTGAGTGAACTTTGAGGAGCTGTTCAGCCCAGGACCTTTTCAATCTCTGAGGAACATGTTAGTCCCAAAGCCCAGGCTGTCCAGCATTTTTCTACTACTTTTACTCATTGACTTCTAAAAAGCCCAGCGGACGTGTGGAGCTGAATGTAGCTGTTAGCTGCTGGGTTCTGTTATGTGCAGCTTCTTTGTGTTCTGCTGCATGTTCATCCTCCTCTATTGTGTGTTACAAGAGTTGGGGTTTTCGCTGACTAAGTCCAATAGGGATTAGCCTATGGGTCGACCACATGCCCCTCGCCTTTGTTGCCATTTTTTTGCACCTAGTGACTAAATTGATGAAAGCTGTGCGGATAAAAGAGAAATATGCATTGACGAGGGCTTTCCAAAGCCAAAAGGCCATGAAGTGGAGGCCTGAAGCAAAGGCACTGGCAATGAGGGCCACACGCAACGACACAGTCGAACAGGACTTGTTGGCGTGGTCATGTCTTTAAACTACATAAAAAACTTCTATGAGGGATGTGTAAGTATATGAAAATGAAAGGCATCTATTGTAATGGTTTGAAAGCTTTGGATCAGCTCATCTGATTATTCCTGAATTTTCTGCTGATAAACCCATTAGAACAAAAAATTAATAAATACTAGACTGTTCTCAAATAGTGTAGTAGGCCGGTCAGACTTGCTTTTCTTTATTTAGACTGCAGATGTGTTTGCATTTATAACTTGCAGCCCTATTCTTCGGGATTAATACCACCACTCAGTGTTAATATCTCTCCTTTCTTTTCAGCTCAGGCCTCCGACAGTGATAGGCCAGTTCCACACACTCTTCTTTGGCTCTGTGCGCATGTTTTTTCTTGGCGTCCTTGGATTCGCCGTTTATGGCAATGAGGCCCTCCACTTCAGCTGCGTGCCAGACAAGAGAGAGTTAAACCTCTACTGTTACAACCAGTTCAGGCCTATAACACCTCAGGTAAAACCATATGTGTGTGTGTGTGTGTGTGCGTGTGTGTGTGTGTGTGTGTGTGTGTGTGTGTGTGTGTGTGTGTTTTGAGTCTGTAAGTAGTCCATTAAACCAATGATGTCCTCATACAATGTATAAGGAATGGATCATGTCTGTAACATAGAAATATATTCATTCAATTACATTGGTAAACACATTTATTTATCAGATTATTTGTTTCAAAAGAGAAGTGTACATTATACATTTGAAAAAATGGTAAGCATCAATACACAATTTCCTTATTTCTGTTGTTATCTTGTGCTTCAGTCTTGTCACCTTATAGAAATTTAAGGTAACAAAGGCAAGTAAAATTACCATAGTGGCAAGCAAATATTTGGATTAAACCAGGAAAGGTCTGGGTCATTTAGCTGGCTACAGCTCTCTGAAAAGGTTAGCACATATAACACATATAGAATATAGGGACACATTTATGACCTTTTGCAACCTTAAACTCATATATTTCTCCTTAACATCTTTCTTTTTCAATGTTTTTCTTTAACTGTATCATTAAAATAAACCAGAATCAGATTATTTTCTTTTTCTCACAGGTATTCTGGGCATTGCAGCTAGTTACTGTGTTGGTTCCTGGGGCTGTATTCCATCTCTATGCCGCCTGTAAAAATATTGATCAGGAGGAAATCCTTCAACGGCCCATTTACACAGTCTTTTACATCATATCGGTCCTGTTGCGAATCGTTCTTGAGGTCATGGCATTTTGGCTCCAAAGCCACCTTTTCGGGTTCCAGGTTCATCCTCTTTTCATGTGTGATGCCAGCGCCCTTGAGAAGACGTTCAACTTCACCAAGTGTATGGTCCCTGAACACTTTGAGAAAACAATCTTCCTCAGTGCAATGTACACCTTCACCATCATCACCATCGTGCTATGTGTTGCTGAGATTTTTGAGATCCTCTGTCGAAGGCTGGGTTTTTTAAACCAGCCAATAACTTGAGATTTCGCCCAATTTGCTTTGAGAGATATTTCTATCATGTTTATCTCAGATGTCTTCACTGGGTTTCTGATTGACAGAAAGGACATAAACAACATCTCCTCCTTATGTTGGTGGACATATTGAAGACATACATGTTGCACAAACCTTGCTATTGATTTCAATCACTCTGTTCAGAGAGTATACAGCAAGCTCAGGTTCAGCATTCTGGCTAAAGCATTCTGTGTCGAGGGTCATAATTTCTCAAGATGGAAACTGAGGTATTTATTAAGGAAGTATAAGCTCTAACAGTCATTCCGACCATAATATACAGTACTGTGCAAAAGTTTTAGGCAGGTGTGAAAAAATGCTATAAACAAAGAATGCTTTGAAAAATGGAAGTTTTAATCATTTATTTTCATCAATCAACAAAATGCAGTGAATGAACAAAAGAGAAATCTAAATCAAATCAATATTTGGTGTGACCACCCTTTGCCTTCAAAACAGCATCAATTCTTCTAGGTACACTTGCACACAGTTTTTAAAGGAACTCGGCTGGTAGGTTGTTCCAAACATAACTGTGTTTCAACCTCCGTGTGACATTGATGATCATCAGCACCTGTTTGGTAAAATTGGTTGATCATACACTGACTATAATCCTACAAAATCCCTGACTTTGTGCAAGTGTACCTTTGTGCAATCATTATTTATATTTCTGAAAGCATTCTTTGTTTACAGCATTTTTTCACACCTGCCTAAAACTTTTGCACAGTACTGTATGCTAAATGGGTGATTTTTAAGGACTGTTTTAAATATCCAAAATGTACAACTTTTAGTAGGAATTCTGAAGCATGTTCTTTGGCATGCATTGAATTTGCAGAAGTTGTGTACTGATTTAATCCCTGTAAAAGAAGTACAGTACATACAAATCCACAGCTCTGACACATAAGTTCAGTGATCAAAAAGTGATTGTACAAACTAAGCTAGCAGGTGATTTCCAGCAGAAGTAGTTTGGTTGACAATATTCAACCTCAGGCCTGTTAATATAGTGAAGGGCTGCTCGAATGTGACACAGTAGCCTGGTGACATTAAGTATGGAAAACAAAACTGCCAGCTTCTTTTAAACTGAGAGTGACCTTTTAACATGCCTTCAGTGCATGTAACAGAAATAATGGAACTAGCTGCACACTGGAAATCATTAAAACGCCAGCGCTGTTAAAATGGGTTTTGGCCTTTGCTCACAGTGGGAATTTCATCAGCCCTGCTAATTTAATATTAATGGCATACATTTAAATTTTGTCTGTTTGAGAACGATTCCCTCTTGTTTTTGTTTCGTTGATAAGGTATTATCAGACATCCATCCAACTTTTGTTATTAAACTCTGCTATATGTATCATTTCAGGTGCATCAAAGGCACACTATGAAAAGGTATTGTATCTTCTTGGATGGTCTAGTTCTCTCCTCAACTGTTTACCTCTACAAAATCTTTATAAAGAGTTACTTATTTACTTATTTAAACTGTTCTGTTCATCTGTTTTATTAGAGTAACAAACAGCACACCTGTTTTTTTTTATTTTTTATAGCACTTCTTTTTCAACTACATTTTCTTCCAGGGGGGTTAATATTTATACCAGTTCCCTATATACTACTTGTCCAGTGCGTTAATTATGAATGATGAAACTCTTCAGCGAGGTAAAGCAGTTGGAGCACATTTGATGACCACTGTATATGTTCAGGTATATGCATCATGTATAGTCAACTTTTTTTCCAGAGCTGCTTGTGTTTTCTTGCGTCCATGTTGTGTATACTCACTCAATTAAAATATTTATAATTGTGATTTTTTTGTTTGTTTTTTCCCCCTCAATCATCCTACATTCCACAGAACCCATTCATTAATTTCGGGGATCGTTCCTGTGTTGAAGGGCTTCCTCTTTGAGCCACAAAGAAAAGAAGTAGAATGGCAATCAGACACGTCCGTAGGACAGAGATATTTCATTACATTTCACTGTTGTAAACTTAAAATAAATTTGACTTGATTCCTTTTTGCATTTAAATACAAATATCCATACTTTCTACTCTACTCTTTTTCAAAATAGACTTTAGTTTGGTTAATCTAGTTAATACATAATAATTGTTTTATTTTGTATCATTGCACACTTGTGGGCAGCGGTGGCCTAGTGATAAGGGAGTTGGCCACAGAATCGGAAGATTGTGGGTTCAAACCCTTTATTGAGGTATTCTTGAGCAAGGTACTGTCCCCATCACTGATCCCTGGGCAGCTTTCATAGCTGCCCCCTGCTTCACGGTATTTGTGTGCATGGGTTAAATGCAGAGGTCCAATTTCACTGTGTGCTGTCCTGTGACCTCGTAATGACAAGATATCAGTTTCTTCAAAAAAGACTACTTTCTATTGAATGTATCTTTATTTGGATTTATTCCGATGATGTGTTCCTGGAATGGCAAAGCTTGCCATCTTCTCTCAGCTGCTTCCATTTAGGGGCACACTTCCATTTCGCCAGAGTGGATCATTTGTTTTCATTTTTTCCGGTCCTCTGCATCTTCCTCATTCAAACCGACCAGCTGCATGTCCTTTCTCACCTCGTCCATAAACCTCCTCTTTGGTCTTCCTCTTCTCCTCTTGCCTGGCAGCTCCATCCTCAGAATCCTTCTCCCAAAATAATCCTCATCTCTCTTCTGGACATATCCAAATCAATGCAAACCTGCTTCTCTAACTTTGTCTCTAAAACGTCCAACCTGAGCTGTCCCTCTAATATACTAATTTTTAATCATGTCCATCCACATCTCTCCCAATTCTCAGTATCTTTAACTCTACCACCTGCATCACCCGTATTCTTGAAAATCAGTACCAGTATACTTTGTCTCCACTCCTCAGGCATCCGCTCACTTTCCAAGATTTTGTTAAACAATCTGGTCAGAAACTCAACTGCCATCTCCCCTTAACATCTCCATGCTTCCACTGGTATGTCATCCGGTCCAACAGCCTTTCCATTCTTCATCCTCTTCATCACTGCCCTTACTTCCATCTTGCTTATTTGCTGCACTTCCTGGTTCACTATCCTCACATCATCCAATCTTCTCTCTCTCTCTCATTTTCTCCATTCATCAACCCCTCAAAGTATTCCTTCCATCTGCTCAACACGCGGTGTTCACTTGTGAGTACGTTTCCATTTCTATCCTTAATTGCTCTGGCCTGCTGCACATCTTTCCCCACTCTGTCTCTCTGTCTAGCCAATCGATATAGGTGCTTTTCTTCCTCCTTGCTGTCCAACCTCTCATACAATTCACCAAACACCTTTTCTTTAGCCTTCACCACTGCTTTCTTTACTGCTTTTTCCCTACACGTCATACTCCTTTCTTCTTTCTTCATCTCTCTGACTATCCCAATTCTTCTTCACTCTTATATGTCATACTGTGCTCCTCCTGCTTCTTAAAATAAGTATTTTAATTACATTTTCATCCATTTTGCAAAATCTACAACTATCTGACTTTCTGCATTCCTCTCCTTAACACCATACCTACTGCATATCTAGTTGCTTTTTAGTGTATGGAATGTTTTTTATATTTTAATATTTTGCCAAATAATTAGCAAATTAAAGTCTGGGACAGTGCAACTCCTTGTGCCACTCTGCGTATTACAATAAAACTCTTGAATTTTGAATATTCTCCTTCTGCTCCTCCTTTCCTGATCACACTTTCTTCTCTTGTACACTGTAAAGCATACTTGGATTGAAAGACTCAAGACTCAGGATTCAGGATTCTTTATTAGTCTCATGCGCAGTTATGCAAGTACAACCAACAAGAAATGTATCCCCTCTTTAGACTGTGCAAGACAAGGTAATGAGATGAAACAGAAATAAAATAATAAAATAAGGATAAAAAAATATATAAAATTTTTACGACTTACGATTACAGTAAATACCACAGGAAGTGTAAAGTGGGGTTGTGCAAATATGCAGTAAATTACAGTGTTGATGTGTAAAAACTAATGTAACAGACAGGTGGTGTATGGCCAGATTGTCCTGAAAAACAACAGCAACAGCAACAACAACAACAAAAAACCTCTTTTGAAGTCTCTGGTCATTAAGCTGCGGAATCGTTTGGAGCAGCGATGGTCTAGAGGGAGTTGTCCTGGATAGGAAGGTTGTGGGTTCGATTCTCTCACCAGTAGGTTGCCCTGAGGTTCCCTTGAGCAAGGTACCGTCCCTGTCACTGCTCCCCGGGCGCTTTCAATAGCTACCCCCTGCTACACGTGTGTGTATGGGTGAAACGCAGAGGTTGAATTCCGTTGTGTTGTGCTCTGCTGTGTTTTACAATGACAAGGGTAGTCACTTTCACTTTCACTAAGTTAAGCAGGAGAAACAGATTGTGAGTAGACCTTGATTATTTGGGAAAGACATTTTTGTTGTTTTTGATGTTTGTGTGTGTGTGTTGTGTTGTGTTGTGTGTGTGTGTAACTGATGTATGCTCTTCCTCGGGACTCCTTTGCTGAAGGGAAGCCTCGGCGAGAAAGTCACTTCACCCTCCGCACCGTGTGGGGGCGCTGATAGAAGGCGGGGCGGGTTTCCAGCGCTGGGCAGCTGTTTTGTTGTTGTTGTTGTTTTTGTTGCATTTGTGTGGCAGGGCGGTTTCAGGCATGGCTGTCCCGGCGCAGTTAAAAGCGATCCAGCACCATTTAAGAACGGCGCAGGAGCACGAAAAAAGAGACCCCGTCATAGCTTATTACTGTGAGTGTCCGTTTACTTCTGACTAAAACAGCTCTTGGTCAGTCCGCCGCTCAAAGTCGCGTTAGCATATCAGCTAACTTGTAACACGGAAGTGGCTCAATTTATTTGAGTATAAACCCTTCATTCAGTTAGTAACACATTTAAACATCATTCACTTAATGTCCTCACCTCTTCTGGCTCTATTTGGCTTCATTTAATACCAGCTAAACTTTGAACATTGTGAAAATAAGTTGAACCTGAGGTGTTTAGCCCGGTTAGCTAACCATGATTTTATAACGCATTCCTGTTAATAATTAAGACTAAAAAGCAGGGAGATTAATAGCTCACCTTAGCTCATCATCACTTTTACACAGAGATCGTGGACACTTTAACAGCCTTGTAACCTGTGGTGCTAGGGCTGCGTCCCAAACTGCATCCTACAAACTAAATAGTGTGTGAAACAATACACGGCCATTAAAAATGTATTCTGTAATGGGCACTGTTAGCCAGTCTCTCAGGGCAGGGTGTTGTTGCGAACGTGTTCATAGTTCAGGTAGAAGTTGCTCAAGTTCAGCTCTGTTGAACATGCACCTGGTTTGCTTTGTTCAACTATTTGATTGAGTCATTCTTTTAAATCCCTGTGGACAATCTCAAAACTTCACTCTGTACAAGTATTTACACTTACAAACACAAACACACTCTTGATCCACTTTATTTTATGAACGTTATGATGGCTGTATAGATATTTCTACTTTACTGACACTTGAATCCCATATTAGAAGGTGAACTCATATGAAAAACCAGGAGCGTTGATCAAAAGAGTAAAGGGGGCTAAAAATGATACTTCCATCCTCTTTTCTATTGTATGCAATGTTTTTTTTCATCTTAGTTCTAGTTACCTTGGTTGTTGAAATTAGTGTTTTTTTTAAATTTTATTTTCCATCTGCTGATGCATGACTTAAGGTTTTTGGCCTTGCGTGTCACATGATATTCATACTCCTTCGTAGTCGTCCGGCTTTAACATCTATTACTGTAACCTGTTCCATCATCGACCATCAATGTAAAGTGCCTTGGGGCAACTTTGTTGTAAAAGGCGCTATACAAGAATAAATTGAATTGAATTGAATACCTTGGTGAAGCAGGAATTCATACATGACAAGTTCTTCACCCTTTGGCCATATGGCTTTAGTGTTAAATGTTGTGCTTTATTTTGTTAATAAGACTATAAAGCAAGTCTTAATACATAACAAATATTGTATTAACAATGTTTTTATATATATCTAGAAAATAAAGCGATTTAATTGCTGGTAAACAATAAAAGTTAACATTGATTTGTTAATTAATCAAAAGATATCAACAAAAATATGTATTCTAACTGAGGAAAAATTATGACATCCTCCCCCTCTAATAGCTAGTGTTACCCCCTTTGGCTGAAATAACCGCAGTGAGAAGTTTCTTGTAGCCATCTACCAGTCTCTTACATCGGTCTGAGAAATGTTTGTCCCACTCCTCAAAGCAGAATTCTTTAAGCTGTGAGATGTTTGAGGTTTCTTGAAGCTACAGCCCGTTTCAAGTCACCCCACAGCATCTCAATGGGATTAAGATCTGGACTTTCATTTCTTAGTTTTCAGCCAGTCCTTGATGGATTTACTGGTATGTTTTGGGTCATTGTTGTGTTGCAGAGTCTAGTTCCTCTTCAGCTTTAATGTTCTTACAGATGGTCTCGCATGTTCCTCAAGCACCCTCTGATACATGGTAGAATTCATGGTGGCTTCTAAGATTGTGAGCTGGCCAGGTCCTGGGGCAGCAAAGCATCTTCAAACCATGACCCTTCCACCTCCATGCTTCACAGTTGGTATGAGGTTCTTTTCCTAGAATGCTGTATTTGGTTTATGCCAGACATGTCCTCTGTTCTGGTGTCCAGATAATTCATTTTTAGACTCCTCTGTCCAAAGAACAATATTCCAGAAGTCCTGGTCTTTGTCTACATTCTCTCTGGCAACCTTCTGTCTGGCCTTAATGTTTCTCTTAGAGCGCAAAGGTTTCCTCCTTGCACACTCCCATGCAAGTTAAAGTTGTGCAGTCGCTTTCTGATTTTAGAGACATGCAATTTCATGCTGTTTTTTTGGAAGTCCTCCACTTGAAGACTATTTTGCGGACAGTGGAATTGCAAATTCTTTTGAGATCTTTAAAATCCCTTACCAGATTTATAAGCTGCTACAAAGCCCCTGACAGCTCTTTTGATCTTACCATGGTGTTCATTTCCCCCTCAACAGTCAGGAGTACGTCAAACTAAATGTCTGAGGTTTATATAGGACAAACCTCCTTCAAAATGCTGAGTAAAGATATTCTAATCATGTGCACTTGGAAGTGTTACACCTGTGTGTGTGTGTGTGTGTGTGTGTGTGTGTGTGTGTGTGTGTGTGTGTGTGTGTGTGTGTGTGTGTGTGTGTGTGTGTGTCTGTTTGGAGCCCTTTTAATTGGGAATAAAGGTGGGGTGTCCTAATTTATTCCTCACCAGAAACCACATTTTTGTAGCATTACATTTTACAGAAAATTTTGAAAAGTTATTAATTGTTTAGTTATATTACTTTAATATCCCAGTATTGTTAAAATTCAGATTAAATATCCATATGTCAAAAAATGGTATGAAAGCACACAGGCTAATTTATTCACATGACTATGTTGATGATTAAAATTAGAGCTAAGCCAACAAAACAATTAAGATCCTCATTTGTTGCTTGATTTATGTATTACCTGTTCATGCTGGTTTTTGGTTACTAATATTTACTAGCCTAGTAAATATTGCATATACAAATTCATTACAATGTGCTGAAGAACTGTAGATAAGAATCAGGTGTTGATTCTAAGGAAATAAAAATCAAATTTTATCAGAAATCATGTATCCCTAATTAAAATCATAACTATTAGTGGATTAAAGAATTAAAAAAGAATACATGGACTGGAGTAAAAGCAGACTGTGTTTAAAATATGAGTTTTATTTTCTTACTTATATTTTGTACTTTTAGCATCTGAGTAGGAACATTATTCATCAATTAAGTAAAATAAACTTTTCAGTTTCAAGTTTTGCTTGTTATGCAAAAATCAAAAGATTTAGTCTTGAATGTAATATTGTTCAATGCTTTTTATTAGTTGTACAAGGACTGGTCAAATTTTGACCAATGGGTAAACCTATTAGACAGGATTTGTTACTAAGGTGATATCACAAATACATTTCTCAAATGAGTTCCAAGGCATATTAAGCAAAGGTCCATTTTGATGTTATTGTGAAGGTCTTCTTTCATACTGTTTTCCTCCATTTCACCAGTTCACTATAGAGTGTCACTCTGAAAGGCTTACTTCTGGAAAGACGGCTAATGCTTTGTGCCACTGGAGGTCAGCATTTTTCTCTAAGTAATGCAGGCCTTGTGGAAATATTTGCTGCTGAAGTAGTGGTTTCTTTTATTTTGGAAATGTTAATGGTCTGAAAGCGTTGCTCTTCTAAACATGTAGAAAAAATCTGAAAAGAGTAAAAGAGTTATGAAACTGGAATAAGTGAAGTATGACTCATGGAGCCTGTTTGTGTGTTTACGAGTTTTCCTTTTTTTTTTTTTTAATACCAAGTCTTTTGGAACCAACTTTTTTCATGAAAGTGCATTAAAGAAACCCTTTTTTTGCACTCTTACTCAAGGCTCATAAATAGGTTGTTGCTCACATGGTTGACATTACATTATAAAAGTGTACCATGTCTTCTTGCTAACTATAGCCATTAGGGTCAGGCTAACAAATTTAGATTTTTCAGGTAATTTCTGTCTAAGGGTGTTTTTTGTTTTTGTTTTTTTCTTTCTTTTCTTTCTTTCTTTTCTTTCTTTCTTTCTTTCTTTCTTTCTTAGTGGCCAGCATGCCACTGTGCTGTAAAACTAAGGAAAAGGCGCCTCTTTGACATTGTTTTCCCTCCTGCTCCCTGGCCTTCACCCAATCATCTTACTGAAGCTGCAGCAAAATAATAAGATCCTTGTAGTGTAGTGTGGCAAGCCGAGTGCGCGGGCTGGCATTCCTGAATATATAATTCTGTCCTTACTGCAGATGTCAGTAAATATACTTATGTTCATCCCCCGAAGATGTCTCAAACTTCAAGCTTACACTGAAGTTTATTACTTGCTATTAGTTGGTGGGGTTTTGTCTGTAGCGTCAATGTTAGAACTGATTACTGATAGCCATCTTCATCATACTCTTGGTCTTTGAAATACTGATATTCCAGACTGTATGCCAGTATTGTTGGGCAATACCCAAAAGGTGATAAGCATGTTATGTTATTTTATATTTAACAGTTCCTTTTCCCAGGATGGCATTAATGGACTTCAATTTTTTTGTGAATCATTGCTAATATATGATTATATTCCTTATTATATTCATTACTGTTCATGTCAAGTAGGTTTTATAATCATTTCAAACAAATACACAATGAAATGAAACAGTATGGTGCTACACAGAAGAAAACAAGTGCATCACAATACAGTGTGTACTATTGTACTGTAATACTGCAGTAATACACAGTACAAGAGACAAAGCAATTCAAAAAGACAGTAATCCAGTGCAGAGTAATACATTTTTGTGCAAAAGTGAGCAAAATGACCAAATGTGTGGGGAAAAAATGGAGCAACAATAGCAGAGCAGTTTTTCTTTTCTCTCTTCATGATTCATTTTTATGTTGATTTGCAAGTAGACAGTAACTGAACAGTACAAAGAGATTAATTCCCCTGTTTATGAATATATATATATATATATATATATATATATATATATATATATATATATAAAAACCAAGTAGCAGTCAAATTTTGAACAGATTTAATCTAAATCAAGCACATTCTTCAGGCTGTGAACCCACCAATGTGATCTTGCAGGAAGATTTCTTCATGGAAAGGTTTTTTTCATAGCCATTACATATTCACATAAATATAATGACCAATACGGTAATGTAGGGTGAAATTAAGCTGCTTTCATCCATTACTTATGTAAAACAGTGAAGTAACAGTTATTAAAAAGAAGGGTTAACAGAGTGCATTATGCTCAGACGTAATTGTATAAAGTTTTCTGGCATAGGCAGTTTGGATATTTCTCATACATTGCCTCAATAAGGGCATGCCATTTTCTAGTGTGCTCCACAAGGGGGGAGATTTTCTTGCGGGAAGATTGTTGTTCTGAGACATGCACTTCACAGCTTTGAGCTATAAATTAAATGAATGGTCAGACTCTTGGGGTTCTTAGGTTCTGGGGTAGCAAAAAATTGGTTGTTTGGATTGTGTGTTAAACCCTGTTGCTACAGTCTGCTGTGGGATGGTTTTGTTTGAATAATACAGTTGTGTGTCCTGTACTATTTAGAGCAATTATTTGCAACCCTTATTTTTTCATGATTTTAGTGGGAATCATATCTTTAACCAAGTAAAAGGCAACCACATGGATAATTTTTTTTCAGCACTTTCCCATGTTAGCATATAGAGTCCTTTCTCAAATCCCTAGGAAAGTGTTGTTTGGTTAAGCCTTATCTTAGCTGTAGCTGATTTGCTTAAAAGGGATCCACTAAGTGTTTGATTCATGATTCATGATTAAAAGGTTTGTTCGTGCTGCCACCAAACATGCTAAATTGATCTTCATTTGGTCCTTTACATACACTGGTTTGTGCTGGGTCATTCATGGGAAAATCAAAAACTGTTTTATGTTAAAGAAGTAGTATTTTTTAGGAACCAACACCTTAGTGATGCCTTTATGTTGTGTTTGGGAACCAATCAGTTTTATGTTGGGGCTTTTTATGTGCCACAGAACTGCAGTTGATAGGATCCTTTTAGGATCCTTTTAAAACTAAATAGATTGTTTTTCATTACACAAATACCTTGACTGGTCCAAACACCCAGTAACACTTGCCTGCAACGGTAATCAGTCATCCTGGCAAGAACACTGATTGGTCAGAGGCTCATTTGCACATTGCAGCCTTCTGTGATCAGAATTGCTGAGACTGATACAACGATAGTGATGAACAGATAAAATTGTGCAGAACTTCCAGTTATTAACTAAAGCTGGTCACTTTGTTGATTAAATTACAAGGGGCTGCTTTTTTTACACAGGACCAATTCGTGTTGGTTGTCTTTTAAAATAAATTATCATGTTTTGTCATAAATTAAATGTACTTTAAAGTTGTTGAATTAAAATGTATGAAATTAGAAGTGGAAGTGACTTTTTCACAGCACTGAAGAAAAGTGTGACTTTTACCTAGCCTCATTTGGTTTAGTTTCAACAAGTCAAGGCAAAAACTGAAAAATAGACACTTTGTCTTGTCTTATAATACAGTGTCTTGTGTTCTACTAACAATCAATATAAAGTTGAGTCTTTCCACAGAATATCACTTCTTTTTTTCTTCCATTGAGAATAAAGGAAGAAAAACTGGGAAGAATAAAGGTCAGCGCTTACTTTTGTCATTGCTGAGTTAAGTTAAACATACAGTACTGTGCAAAAGTTTTAGGCAGGTGTGAAAAAAATGCTGCAAACAAAGAATGCTTTCAGAAATATAAATAATGATTGTTTATTTTTATCAATTTACAAAATGCAAAGTGAGCGAACAAAAGAAAAATCTAAATCAAATCAATATTTGGTGTTACTACCTTTTGCCTTCACACTCTGCAAAGCTGGATTTTGTAGGATTATAGTCGGTGTATGATCAACCAATTTTACTGTATGATGTGCTAATGATCAATGTTCTGGACAATGAGGGCTGGAAACACAGTCATGTTTGGAACAACCGACCAGCCGAAGCCCCTTCAAAACTGGAGTGAAGTGTGTCAGACAAGAATTGATGCTGCTTTGGGCAAAAGGGTGGTCACACCAACATTGGATTTGATTTAGATTTCTTTTATTCATTCACTGGATTTGTTAATATGAAAATAAATGATTAAATACTTCCATTTTTGAAAGCATTCTTGTTTACAGCATTTTTTCACACCTGCCTAAACTTCTTTGCACAGTACTGTATATAATCATGTCATTCAGTTTCATCTGCATCATACAATAGAAATATATATTTAAGTTTAGCAAAATTACAATATTGAGTGCATCTTCAGTTAACTTGAGATGTTTGCTTTCTTCCACCTGTCACCTGAGTGCAACCTGCTTACCCAACAGCAAGACAGTGAAGAAGCTGCCAAAAGTTGTCTTTGCTTGTCTCCAGCTTGAAGATGTATGATGGGTGTCAGACTTTAGAAAAGTAGGATGTAGCCTTTCTAGGGATCTCACACCACAAGTCTTTCTCTAAGTAACCAGACCGAAGGGTACCCACAGTGGCAAAGCTCAAAGTGATTTTTTTCTTCATGGCAGTGCATTCTGAATGGCCTCAGTGTTGCATTGTTTCAAATGAGGAAAGTTGGATGTTGAGCAGTATGGGCGTCATGACATTACCAAGAAGCACTTTGTTACTGTATGCTGTGATCTACAGTGATGGCATCGATTCCTACCAATTGGTCTCCGCAGAGGAAGTGGACTATCTTTGAAGAAAAAAAATGGATACAGGAGATCTGGCAAAACTTGAGCTTTGCTTCCATTTTGGCAACTTCTTGTTCTGAATGCACCCTTGATCTGGCAGTTCTGTTTAACCGTTGTATACAGCAGACTGGAAATCCATACTCTCAGAGATTTTCCAATGGTGCACACATACCTTTTATTCACTCCTATCATAAAGAAACAAAAAGGCTTACTGCTTTTTAGTGAAAAAGCAGTCAGCCTTCACTCACTGTCAATTGGAACTGCTTATAGCAGGATTATACATAGCCATAGCCATATATACATAGCGTATGTCTTTGTGATTAGGCAGCGGTGGCCTAGTGGTTAGGAAACTGTCCTTAGGATTGGCAGGTTGTGGGTTCGAATCCCAGACCAGTAGGTTGCCCTGAGGTACTCTTGAGCAAGTTACCGTCCCATTGACTGCTCCATGGCACTTTAAATAGCTTGCTCCTACAGCATAAGCTTATGTAGCAAAGTAGAGGTTGAATTTAATTGTGTCTCACTGTGTGCTGTCACTTTGACTTTTTCTTTTGTTTGAAGTCAGGATTTGTCCATCCAAATTATTCTAGCAATACAAAGCATTTCACTGCTCCTGAAAAAACAGTGGTTTAATGAGAATTTCTGTATCTTATTTATATATATATATATATTATCCATATATATATATATATATATATATATATATCAAGAACATGCAAGCTGGCCTCCATTAAATATTGTTATTTTATTTATTTTTTATATTTTTGGTTCACTTAATGAAGCTATTAAAGTACAAGGACAAAGTGCTCTAATTGTCTTAACTCTGAAGCTAACACTACATCGTACTAAGATGTATGCAAAAACTCACTACATCAATACATAATTCCTATTGTTATTGTACAATTATTGGAGGGTCAGTTATTTCAGACATCATTTTAATATTAATTATGAAATCAGCCTGTATGTGGTCTTTTTAATGTGAGAGCTGCAAGAAGAAAAATGTTCAAGATGGATAATTAACTCGCTCTAGGATTACACACTTTTAAAAATGTAAACAAATGATTGACGCTCAACATATTCCTTATTTATTTCCACTTAGGGCAGCACAGTGTCACAGTAGGTATCGCCTCACAGCGAGAAGTTCCTGAGTTGGGTTTCCGGACGGGGCTTTCCAGGTCATTTCTGTGTGGAGTTTGCATGTTCTCTTCGTGTCCGCATGGGTTTCCTCTGGGAGCTACAGTTTGCTCTCACTGTCCAAAGGACTGCATGTCAGGTTGATTGGAGATGCTAAATTGCTCCCCTAGGGGTGTGTGTGTGTGTGTGTGTGTGTATGTATATATGTGTGTGTGTATGTTTGCTGTGATTCCCTGCCTTTCACCCTGTGAGAGCTGGGATAGGCTCCAGCACCGCCCGCAGTGCAAGATTTATACTCAGTGCAGTGCAAGACTTGTGATGAATTATTAGAAATGGAAATACCTGGCCTCATAAATCAGTGATTTTAACCTGCGTATCCACAGCTTTATTTTCATCTGTCCTTTGAATGGAACTGATGATACAGCTGCTCTGAGGGCGATAAACAAATAATTGCTCTACTGGCATTTCGTTTGCTCCTCAAGGCCTTTTCCCATTCATAGCGGTGCTTCGACTGACAAAAGCATCCGTGCACTGCGATGTCCAAACTTAAATACTTGGAGCTGGTAAAAATTCTTATTGATGTTTGCACAGCTTTTTTGCCTGAGCTGTTCCATGTGTTGGCAATGCTTTTTTAAAATTGTAGCCACAGACAAATTTTATGGACCTGGGGGGAAAATGTGATTGAGATGTAAAGTAAACATAATTTAAATATTCCTCAACTGCAGTTCTTTTGATGCGAATTCTGTTGTCCGTTTCCTGTCTTGCAAGCCTGTTCTTGGATGGCTTTCAGTACCTTGCCAGAACCTCTCCTAAATTTGCCTTCCATGCCTATGTGGCGCACTGTCCAGCTCAGGGGCACACACACATCTTTATGTGCACCAGCAATCAGGATGTATTTGCCCTGAGACTGAGCGCTACCAGCTGTGCTCTTTTTTCCGTTGTAATTACAAGTTTTACTGTCTAATGACTGTAAATTCTGTTAGAAAAACTTCACTTTTCTCAACATATGCCATTCAAAGCTGAGACAGGGTGGAAAAATGTCACTTTTGATGTAAACTGGATATCGTTTTCCTTGAAATTGAAGCTCCTGACATCAAAACCATGTGGTATTTCCATTTCCTTCTAGCACACAGAAATGAGAAGCAAAGTAAAAAGCAACATACATTCTTAACAAATATTATTCAGAGTCACATTTAAGTGTATGTCTTTGTGTTCCCACAGTATATGGCTCTTCGAGGTAAATGTTAGACCATTAAGCAGTACAGTGAAATGGGTGCTAATCCTTCAGCAATGACTGGTGGAGAGAATAATAACTGATGTGATGACAAGGCCAGGCAGACTTGACAAAGAGGAAATAAACCTTTGTAATTTTTTTTTAATGGCTAAAAAAAAAAAAAGAAAGAAAGAAAGAAATGCATTACTTCTCAGGAGCCCTACAACATCCCTGAAGACCTGGTCAACACTGGTTCCAAATGTTCAGAGCACTCAGCAAAATGACGAACCGTAGCTACAGCGTTTGATTGTTGTCTTGTTTCCTTCCTGACAGCCTATAATGAAGACCTTGCATGCCGTCCATTATGAATTATAATTAACTTCTCCTGTTCATCATTTATAACCTCACCATGGTGCACTTTGAAGTGGCAGCTAAACTAATGAAGTCACTGCTGAAGTGGGGCAGCGGTGGCCTAGTGGTTAGGGAGTTGGCCACAGGATCGGAAGATTGTGGGTTTTAACCCTTTACCAGTAGGGGTTGCCCTGAGATACCCTTGAGCAAGGTACCGACCCACACACTGCTCCCCAGGCTCTTTCATAGCTGCCCCCTGCTGCACAGTGTGTGCACGGGTTAAATGCAGAGCTCAAATTTTGTTGTGGTTCACTGTGTTCTCACAATGACAAGAATAGTCACAATTAATTAAATGAGATCCAAGATGGCGGCGCGGTAACACGCAGCAGCCGCTCCGGGGTCCAAACTTTGGTGCTAAAGTCTGTAAAAAAGTCTTTCATCTGACTACTTTTCACCATAAGACTTGCACATGAGCGTCACATCTGTGAATGCTCTTAAATTAGCCAAACAGTGCTGGAGCTCAGGAATCACCCAGGATTCAGTCTTCCAACGACTCTCCGAACAACGCTACTGGAGCTCGGCGTGCTGAGAAGACCAGGCCTTCAGTCCCCGAGATCGCCTGCTGTACCTGGCCGACTGAGAGGACATAGGAAGCGGTGTGAGAGGAAACAGAAACGCGGCAAGCGTGCTGGGGTCCGGGCTCAGCTCAAGGCTAATGCTAGCCGACCGGCTATCCCGTCCGTCCTCCTCGCCAATGTCCGCTCCCTGGATAATAAACTGGACTGTATACGACTCCAACTGAACACCCAGCGTGAGTACAGAGACTGCTGTGTTTTTGTTTTTACGGAGACATGGCTCACCGACAGTGTTCCAGACACCACCATCCAACTCGCCGGACTCTCCGCGTTTTGCACGGACAGAAACTCTGCTCTGTCCGGCAAGTCTCGCGGAGGGGGGCTGTGTGTTTACGTAAACACACAATGGTGTACAAATGCTGTGCTGGTCTCTACGCACTGTTCGACACTGCTGGAGGTGATAATAGTCAGGTGCAGACCATTTTATTTACCCAGGGAGTTCTCCACAGTGTTTATTACGGCGGTCTACATCCCACCCAGCGCTAGCGCTAACAGCGCTAATGCTAACAATGCGCAGGCTGAACTTTATGGAGTTATCAGCGGGCTCCAAAACTACCACCCAGACGGACTGTTTATTGTTGCTGGAGATTTCAACCATGCAAATCTCAAGTCAGCTCTCCCTAAATTCCATCAACATGTGAACTTTGCAACGAGGGGGGAAAACACACTGGACTGTGTTTACACAAACATGGCCGGCACGTACAGAGCGGAGCCCCGCCCCCACCTCGGACACTCAGACCACATCTCTGTGCTGCTGATCCCGGCGTACAGACCCATTGTCAAGCGTGTGAGACCCACCCTGAAGCAAGTAAAGACCTGGCCCACAGGAGCCATCTCTGCTCTTCAGGACTGCTTCGAACGCACCGACTGGGACATGTTTAGGGAGACTGCAACCTACGGTGGCTCCATCAACCTGGAGGAGTACACCGCTTCAGTGACTGGCTACATCAGCAAGTGCATTGAGGATGTTACTGTCTCCAAGTTCATCATATCACGACCAAACCAAAAGCCATGGATGACTGCGGAGCTGCGCAGACTCCTGAGAACCCGGGACAGGAAGTCAGGGGACAAGGCCGCCCTAAGAAAAGCGAGGGAAACCTGTCTCGGGCCATCAGAGCAGCAAAGCGAGCTCATGCAGAGAGAATCCATGGCCACTTCAAGAACACTGGTGACACGCGGCGCATTGGGCAGGGCATCCAGGCCCTCAGCAACTACAGGACATCTCCACCTGCCTGTGACGGTGACCCCTCCCTCCCAGATGTGCTGAACCACTTCTACGCACAGTTTGATGCAGTGAACAACACGAGAATGAGGAAGACCACCCCTCCTCCGAACGACCAGATTCTCCGTCTGACCACAGCCGAGGTGAGAAGATCTCTTCTCAGAGTCAACCCACGGAAAGCTCCCGGTTCAGACAATAGTCAAGGTCGTGTGCTCAGAGGATGTGCAGAACAGCTGGCAGATGTTCTCACTGACATCTTCAACACCTCTCTGAGCACCACTGTTGTTCCAAGGTGCTTCAAGACCACCAGCATCATTCCAGTGCCAAAGAAACCATCTATCTCCTGCCTCAACGACTATCGTCCCGTCGCACTCACACCCATCATCATGAAGTGCTTTGAGAGGCTGGTCATGAGGCACATCAAGTCTCAGATCCCTTCCTCACTAGACCCCCTGCAGTTTGCGTATTGTCCCAACCACTCAACGGATGATGCAATCTCCACTACCCTCCACCTGGCCCTTTCTCATCAGGACAGAAAGGACAGTTATGTCAGAATGCTGTTCATCGACTACAGTTCAGCATTCAACACCATCATCCCTCAGCACCTGAGTGAGAAGCTGAGGCTGCTGGGCCTGAACACCTCCCTCTGTAACTGGATCCTGGACTTCCTGACTGGGAGACCCCAGTCAGTCAGGATCAGTAGCAGCACCTCCAACACCATCACACTGAGCACAGGAGCCCCCCAGGGCTGTGTGCTCAGCCCACTGCTGTTCACACTGATGACCCACGACTGTGCAGCCAAGCACAGCTCGAACCACATCATCAAAATCACTGATGATACAACCGTGGTGGGTCTGATCAGCGGTGGAGACGAGGCGGCTTACAGAGAGGAGATACAAGAGCTGACGGACTGGTGCAGAACCAACAACCTGTCTCTGAATGTTGACAAGACTAAATAGGTGGTTGTTGACTTCAGAAGACCACGTCGGGACCACACTCCACTTGTCATCAACACCTCACCTGTGGAGATGGTCCAGAGCACCAAGTTTCTTGGTGTTCACATCACTGACAACCTCATGTGGTCCCTCAACACTAACTCCATCACAAAGAAAGCCCAGCAGCGCCTCTACTTCCTGCGCAGACTGAGGAAAGCCCATTTCCCACCTTCCATCCTCATCATCTTTTACAGAGGAACCATTGAGAGCATCCTGAGCGGCTGCATTACTACCTGGTACGGGAATTGCAGCGTCTTAGACCGCAAGTCCCTACAACGGGTAGTGAGAACAGCTGAGAAGATCATCGGGATCTCTCTGCCCCCTGCACAGGACATTTTCACCACTCGCTGCATCCGCAAAGCATCCAGCATTGTGAATGATCCCTCCCACCCATCCCACACTCTCTTCTCCCTCCTACCATCCGGGAAAAGGTTCCGCAGCATACGGGTCTCCACTTCCAGGATGGGAAATAGTTTCTTCCCCCTGGCCATCAGACACTTGAACTCTTAAACCACCAATATCTACCCAGTCCACCATTTTCATCTTGCTTGTATTTATTTATTTATGTCATGGTGCACTCTGCACTTTATCAATAACACTGCTCCACCACACTGCTACACTGAAATCTACCTGGGCTGCTTTGTTCCGAACACTACGGATGAATGTACTGTCTGTCGTGCCGTCTGTTGTTGTCTGTCTTGTCTGCACTTGTTGCCCTGTTTTGTGTATTTTGTGTATTATGTTGTGTCTTATGTTGCACCAGGGTCCTGGAGGAACGTTATTTCGTTTCACTGTGTACTGTGTATATGGCTGAAATGACAATAAAATCCTACTTGACTTGACTTGAATTAAATTAAAAATTAAAATATCTTTGAGCTCCTCAATCTTGTTGGTTGTCTTTGGTCATGCTTTGAAAATGAAATTTTTGGTTCATGGGAAACACAGTCACATCTTCATTATTACAGGAGTGTGCAGCAGAGTGACACCAAATAAAGACTTAAAGACTTAGAGGAGTGTCAGAAACCACAGCGTTTAACCCTTCCCCAAACAGTAGACAACGAAAGTGCCTAAAAGTAAAGGATATAAATGAATGACAGTTGAAAGTGAAGGAGGAACTATAGTGAAGATGAAAATATAGCCAATACTATGGATTTAACATGTGTTTGGATGGATGCAAGGAGTGGGAGACGCTTTTTTTTCAAGGTTGTTTAACTGCAGAGAATTATTTTGCAAATGGGAAAAAAATAGAAAATTATTGGAGCATAACAAACCTTTGTGTGATTTTTGTTGATGGACTGTGTATTTGTAATATGTTATTTACAGCAGGGAAAATAGTATTGAACACACAGGGCTGTAAATGAAAACAAGTCCTAAATTGTGATTTAAAAGTCCTAAAGTTATGTGAAGTAAAGTGGAATGTCCCAGTGAATAAGTATTGAACACATGAAGAAAAGTATGTGCAAAAAGGCATGCAAAGCCAAAAAATCAGTTGAAATCTGTCAGAATTTAGTAAGTGGTCCTATCCCTTATCATTGCAAATTAAATTCAGCTGGTTTAGTTCTAATTGATGGCTTAAAAAGCTTTCTTAATACCAAGGTATCACACAAGGAGCATCTCATGATAGGTAAAAGCTATGAGCTCTCAAGACCTTTGCAACCTTATTGTTGGAAAACTTACTGATGGTAATGGCTGCAGATGTATTTCTAAGCTTCTGATTGTTCCAGTGAGTACCACTGGGGCCATAATCAGGAAGTGGAAAGAATATCAATATACAAACCAGCCATGACCAGAGGCTCCTTGCAAGATTTCTAACCAAAAAATCTAAAGAATAATCAGAAGAGTTGTCCAAGAGCCGAGGATCTCTCATGGAGAGCTCCAGAATGAGCTGCAATTAGCAGGTACAGTTGTTTCAAAGACAACAATAAATAATGCACTAAACCGACTTGGCCTCTGTACACGTGCACTGGTCAAGATTCCACTGCTGAAGAAACAATGTGTTGAAGCTCGTTTAAAGTTTTCTGCCCAACATTTGGACAAGTCAAGGAAATACTTGGAGAACATAGTCTGGTCCAGTGAGACCGAAATTTAACTGTTTGGATAACATTACACATGGTGTCGTGGTGTGGAGCTGTTTTTCAGCATATGGTAATGGCAGACTTGAAGGAAGGATGAATGGAGAAATGGTAACGGCACATTCAAAGATGACACCAGGGTGGGCATCAGCATCAGCAGTCAGTCACCTGACTTGAATCCATTTGAAAATCTATGGAAAGAACTGAAAATCACAGTTCAGAAAAGGGGCCCCAGAACTTTCTAGATTTGAAGACGAAGTTAATGTGGAAGAATAGACCAAAATTACACCTGAGCAGTGCATGCAACTAGCTTCTCTATATAAGAGGCATCTTGAAGCTGTCATTACAGGCTTTTCTTTACAGGCCTGGTCATTACAGGCTTTTCTTTTTCTTATAAACTTATTCCCTGTATCATTCCATTTTACTACATAATTTATGGACTTATTTGTTTTAGGTTATCTGTATGTGTGGATCTGGTGTAAATGTCAATAGCCCCATTAGAAATATATTTACTGAGAAAAACATTGACATGTTCAAAACTTATTTTCCCCACTATATGCATTTACCTGGGCTGACCGCAGTTACTTACTGTTATGGGCTTACAGTTATTAATATTTATCAATATTGTTAAAGGAATAAAAGGGCATCAAGCGCTAGAAATAGTTTGGGTTTTTTTTTTTTTTTCTTTATGAATCTGGTTTTGCCTTCTAAAAATAAAATAAAATCTAATCTAATTTTTCTCCTAAAAATTAATCGCCTGAAACTAATTTATTTGGGTTAGTGTTGTTAACCATTTACGTTCCACTTCCAATTACGTTCATGAATAATAAATTATTTTAATCATTTTCCAAGCTCTCCAGGATGAAGTCCATGTATTAACTGTAATTAACATCCAATGCTTGGTAGTAATGTTATAATGTTTCTTCCTGAGTATTGGGAGCCCCATTTGTTCTAAACAATCGCTAGTAATGCCTATAGCCTAGCACAGACATTGCAGTCTCCTCTGCTTCTGTCTGCAGAGTCACCCTGCCGTCATGTTGCCAGTATTGTGACTGGATTATTGTATATGTGTCACAGCTTTACGTGTGAATTATGTGTGAACGCGAAGTTGATAGGAATTTTTATTTATTATGATTTAAATCCCAGGATAATAAGCTGAAGTGAGCCTATACAGATAGGTCAACGTGGGTCTTTTAAATGGTTGTATGAGAAAGAAAAGTATAAATACAATATACATCTGATATATACTAAAATTGTCAGGAGTTTTAATTAAATTTAAATTTACATTTTGGCCATACCACCCTCTTCTAAAATCTGGTTTCTGCCTGTCTGTGCTTCTTAAAGCCAGCTAACAAAAGTTGTTGCTAAAGTTGCCTTCAAAAAGACTAATATTTATACTAGCAAGAACATCTAGCTGTGTTCCACATTTCTTTATAAATCTAAAATAGCTGCTTTATTAGTATAAGAGAGATGACCTTAATTTTTTATTTATTATTATTTTTTGGTGCATTTTAGGTCGTCTCTATGCCATGCAAACAGGAATGAAACTGGACAGTAAAACTCCAGAATGCAGAAAGTTCCTTATGAAGCTGATGGATCAGCTGGAAATGGTAAGATTTGCATTTTCTTATTTTGATGCACTATGAGAGAATTTTGTAACATTTTTTGACAATTCAGTACACCTTTAACTCCATATAAAACCATGTAGAAGACAATACCAGGGAAGAGCAAAGTATTACTGTGAAAATGTTGATCAGGAAGCAATGTTTGACCCTCATAATAAGTATTTATATCTCAGCTTATTGAATGGCTCCACACAGGGAGAGCAGGAAGCCGTAACAGAATAATGTTTGCTTTTATGCCAAGTAATATGATTTATATTGGTCATATGTTGTTATAATGGTTATTATAACACTGGGGTGGCGTAGTCAGGCATCTGTGATTTAGCTTTATTCACAATAACAAACACAGAAATACCCGCATGTTCGAGAATTACACCAAGAATGACTGACGCTCTGCTCTGAGCATCAATACATTACGTCTTTTTCAATACATTAAGGATATTCTAGATGTAGATTTCTTCCACTAAATCTTTATTACTCAGAGCAGTGTGTTTGGGGAGGTTTTTGAGAAAATTAAATATCTATAGTCATGCAAATGTGATAGAAGGAAAAGACAATAGTGCAAATCATGTACACCAGTCAGTCAGCCAATTTTTTTTAATCGTCTTGTGATCTTCTGCTTACTGTTACAAAATCTAGTTTGGTTTAATTTACAATATTCAAGGTTGATCTTTCTCTTAACTTGGCATAGCATTCACTCTCTTTATTCCCAGATTATGGTTTTATGTGGAAGTGGTGTTTCAACATGTCAGTATTTTTCAATGTGCTGCTAGTGATTTCATTAAAACCTGAACAGTGTGGCTATTCAAGTGCTAGGGTTCCACCTGTTGAATGTAACCAGTATTATTTGCTTTACTGATTTTACAGGGAAACCCAAGGCTCTCTAGCAGACTGTAACATCACACACCCATGGCTGTGGGCCTATTGAGGTTGCAGGTTTTGGGTGATAGCCATAGCAAACTACAATACAGGCTTGACCACTACGGCCAGATTTCAGCTGACATGTTCTCAAAGCACTATACATTTCACAGTATTTTTGGCAAAATGTAAAAAAAAATCTTATCCACGTCAATTTCTTTTCAAATGCATCAAGTGCAAGTTCAAGTAGGTTTAATTGTCATGTCAAACACATCCACAGTACACAGTGAATCAATGTTCCTCCAGGGTCAAATACTTAAACTGCAATAAATCTAGTGAGCAAGACTATTTTGCTCTTTGTAATGAAACAATGTTTCTCAAGTGTTTTTCAAGCAAAGGTAATACTGGATATTTTCAGAAAAGCAAAGCACATTATGATAACACATTATGCACATAAAGCACATTATGATATCCAAACTAATCACAATGAATAAATATTATCACATTGCTCACCTCTCGAGTGTGGAACATATTTCTTCTGAATGAACCGACTATAAATAATTGCTCTTTCAGCTGTCAATGAGACTAAAAAACAACTTGCATGACTCAACTAATTGTGTGAGGGCAACTCTCCAGAGGACCCTCAATGATCCTGTCTGTTAATTGCACTCCGCTTTTTGAAGCGGAATCACAGTAGCCAGTGCATCCCAGGAATTGATGAGTCATGGAAACCAGCTTCTGAGAATAGCCTTTATCTTGAATTTGATCCAAGAGTGGGGCTATACAGTGCTATTTGACAAAGCCTTGTGCCTGGAGCTTTAAGTAAGCTTTTAATAAAGGATTATTATTATTATTATTATTATTAATGTGTGTGTGTTTTGATTTGTTTATTGTTTGCTTTGTTGTCCAGATGAAGAAGGAGCTCGGTGACAATGAATCCATCTCTCAGGAGCTTGTTGGCCATGCCCACATCGAGAACTATGCCTTAAAAATGTTCCTCTATGCCGACAATGAGGATCGATCAGGACGCTTCCACAAGTAAGCATGTAATCTATGGAGAAAGCTTCCACAGTTCATTTTGGTAGTCGCATGTGACAATTCCTACAAATCCTGTTGTGGGTTTTATTTATTTATTTATTTATTTTTATTTTATTTTATTTTTTATTTATTTATTTTTTTTTTACTTATTTATTACTGTTTCCTCTCACTGAACCATGACATCAAAAAAATCCCATGCTGCAAAATGCAGTGAATTCTGGGAGCTGGCGACAGAGCTAAATTTAGCAACAAAGACTAGCTCTGTGCAGAGCTACTGCCTGGGAGTGAGGCGAGTGTGGATTAGCCAGGTGTAGCGTTACAGGTCACGGCAGCATAATGAGACTGTTGTGGGCAGTGACGTCACATACAATGCTGAACCAGTTAACGAGTGCCAGTGAGCTGAATGCTTGGCAGTGGTTTAGGCCTGTGAAAGTTACTGCTCAAAGTATTTTAGCTACTTTTTCCACAACATGGGATGGATGTTTTGACTCAGGAGCCTTTTTAGACTTTATTCTTAGGTGTTTTTAACTATTTAGAGAGCGCCACCAGTGTATCATCCCTGAAGCAAGAATAAAAAGGCCATCCATATCCATCAATATGGCCTTATACCCTTCAGGGATTTTATGTACCTCAAAGTATGTATTATACCCTGCTTTTGTTCTCCCCAGTGATTGTTGTGACTTCTGAAGGTTAAATTACCATGGATTTGCAAAATGCAGTTTTTGAAAAGAAACTGTAACATTTTCAGCACTTTCAGCAGATTTCTGCATCCAAATGACTAAGAGCACAATCCTGAGACATACACAGTTTTGACATTGTGTGACCTGTTTTGCTCTTTTCCTTTCTGTTCTGATTGTGGTGTAGATCTTGAGATCTCAAAGGAAAAAATTACACGCCTC
The DNA here is from genome assembly GCA_017165825.1 of Hepsetus odoe. NCBI lineage: Eukaryota > Metazoa > Chordata > Actinopteri > Characiformes > Hepsetidae > Hepsetus > Hepsetus odoe. Next base: position 11,374,603 of record CM029370.1, on the reverse strand, counting down.
CTGTCCAAGGGCAGTGCACAGCCTCTTGCTCCTGTTGAAATGTTCAAGATTTACTCAGATCAGTGGAAGATAGATTAGGTAGATTTTGAATCATTTTTACTGCCACCATGAACAATTATGAAATCCATCCAAGTGTAGTCTCATGCCATGTCCTTACAGAAGCACTAATTGTTGGCAGTGGTAATTTAAAGGGTTTTTGCCATTTTGTTATGCAAGTGCAAGAGCAGAAAACATTTTTTTCTCCATAACATAGTAGAAAATTTGTTATGCACTGAACCTGAGCACTGGAACAAGACTGATACTGACCTGATGCTAAACCTAAACATAGCATCATTACTATTATAAAGCCATAGCAGAACATTTCTAAAAGCTTTTAGATCTGTATAATATGCTGCTTCAAATGCTGCTTCAAAACTAGAGCTCTAAATTGTTCAGACTTCTTTGATACTAAGCTTGCACAATACTTAAAAGATATGATTCACCCATCATTTCTATAAACTTTGTTTTCAAAATATGTTTTGAAATATTTTGAGCTAACGAATCCGTTTTCACTGAAAGCTCATGTGAAGAAATTTATATTCTGCTGTTATTAATAACCGTTCTTTCAGAATGTGATTTATACCACAGACAGTATAGATTTGGAAAACATGCAGGCATGGTATTGACTGAAAAACAGTTTCTCTATGTGGTTGTAATTTAGTCAGTACCTTAAATAAATTAACCCCCCGGGTGTCGAGCACTGATGTTCAAACGTTTTGCTGAAAGTAAGCATTCATTTTAGATGCACAGTTTTATTTGCTGAGCTTAACGGTTATTGGTGTTGGGAGAAAATATTGAAGTGGTGTGAATGTAATTAAATGGGCCTCTAAAAAAAAAACATAGGACACTCCTGGCACTACCAAAAGAAACCTCATAACAACGGGTAGTGTTGTAGTTGTATGTTTGGTACAAAACCTGGCTGAACTGGTGATGAAGCTGGTTTATATGACAGAATTTCAAGGATTGTCAGGGAATCAAATGAGGTGTGAGTATGATTAATCCATCCCTGCATGCCACCACACAAAGTGTACCTTGAAAGCTAACTTCATTAACTGCTGCGTTGCAAGTGCCCAAAGGAAATTAAAAACACAAAGTATGCGTGTCTAATAATGGATATTTAAAAAAGAAAACAAGTCCAGGGTCAGTGGTTACAACCAGTATGCTGATGACATCATTACTGTCTGAGTAATTGTGGCGTGTTTAGTGGTACCACATGTAGAAAGAGGGGGGGGGGGGGAAATCTAGCGACACTTGGAAAGTCTGTGTATCAACTGCCCACTAGTTAGGATTATGAGAAAAGGGCTGGATTAATATTCTGTTTCTGTACAAACTAGCCAGCTGTATGAGAAACTGGGCTTATGTAAACACATAATAAGTGTCATGTTATGTCATTTAGAGGGGGTGCCCAGGTGAATTATTTGAGAGCTGCTCTTGAATAAGAAACTTCCATCGCTTCTCTATGTTGATCTTGCTTTCCGCCTTCCAGAACTTCTAACAAAGTTTCGATTGACATGAGTCGTCTCCCATGTGGATCAGAGGCCCCAGGAAAGCATGTGTTTTTAAGGTTCTGTATGTTCCAACAAGTACTCCTGTGACTCCACTGGCTTTTACAATGTGTCCGGTTTCCGTGCCATGTCTCAGAAAACCAAAGGTTTCTTTCATCCCTTCCTGCAGACCCCATTTGAACATTAGAGCACTTAGATTTAATTTCGGAAGTCCAGTGATGGGTTTGTTTTGATTTAGTACTGGCTTTGCATTAGAACGATCAGATTCATCTATAATTAACTGCTTTAAGGGATGATTTTATCACTCTTTTCAGCACATCTAGTGTTTCTTTCTTAGAGCCAGAAAGTTATTTAGACACTGATGCAGTTTTCACAAGGCTGCTCCAGGTATGTGGAAGATTAAAGTCTGCTCTGCTTCTCAGGTGAACAAGCAAACAACAGGCTGAGTGATTATAATAAAATTCGCCGTGACAAAGGCCTGTAAAGGAGTACCATTGAGGGGACTGATCTTCTTTTTTTTTTTTCTTTCTTTCTTTCTTTCTTTCTTTCTTTCTTTCTTTCTTTCTTTCTTTCTTTCTTTCTTCTTTTCTCTGGGTTTGCTGCATAGGACTGGAGTGGGTGATATGATAATTAAGCTTTCATCGTTATTAGTGAGCTAGTCTATCATTTTAACCTTTTAAAGCATTCACAACCTGCATTTTGATATAAAAAGATTTAAAAGTATTGCCTAATTGCACAAACTACTGAAGAAATGTCATCCCATGGTTCTGGTTATTTTTGCTTTAATTCTTTAAATATTTTAAATATTGTGTAGTGTTATGTTTTATTTCTATTTTGTTAAGTTAATTTAATTGGTTAAATTATTTAATAGTTTATTGGAATGCTCTAACCATTAGCTTAATGGATACCCTTTATTTTATTTTGTTTTTTATTAGTTATATTTTATTTACTCATCTTTTGTTTTGTGATTTTTTTTTTTTTTTTTTTTTTTTTGCTGCAGGGTCTTTATTAGGTGCTGACAAAATTTGAGTTACATGCTTTTTGTGCTGATTTGCTCTTTGTTTTTCTTTTTTTTTCCTTCCTAGAAACATGATCAAGTCTTTCTACACATCAAGCCTTCTGTTGGATGTGCTGTCTGTGTTTGGTGAACTGTCAGAGGAGGTAATGTTTATGGTGCAGGATCACGTGGCTTATTTTAAAGGGCCCAGTCTGCTATAATAGAGAATCAGAACAGCTAGCAGGAGTGTAAACTTGCGATTGACAGTGGGGGAAACAATAAACTAAATAAGGATTCAGAGCGCATGAAATTCTCAGTTTACCTCAGTTTCTCTTGATTATTAGTTCTGATTCATGATTACTTTTTACAAAAATTACTTTATGTAAAATGTAACTGAAATGGCCCTTATTATAGTAGACAATAAAATATTATATTCCAAGCTCTTTTTTCTTTTTTCCTAATTTTTTTCCTGATTACTTCTAATAAAGTAAAAAAAGAAAGAAGAAGAAAAAAGAAAAATGTAACATATTGATTGACTACAATGTATCCCAGCATTTCAACATTGGTGCAGGCTGATGCATTACAAAGAACTAATGCACCTTTAGCTTCATGCAGCCAGAGCAGTGTGTTCAAAATTTCATACCCTTTAACCCAGGCCTCATTATTCAGTGATATATTTAGTAAGCGAAATACCTTAGTCCTTAAATACGTTGAAACTAGTGTGTAAGGAAAGGAATAATGAGAGTGCAGAGTTCAGTTCAAAATGGGAACTGAATGGAGGAGCGCCACCTGACACGTGCATCCCTGAACCTGCAAAAACCAGCAAAAGATGGAAAGAATTGATCGAGGTGAAAACCAGTGCCAGGGACTGTGCCTCACGACTTACAATGTACACAGTGGAGCATTCGGCAGTGCCGATTCTTGGGAAACTCATGCCTGGAAAGTGTGGGTTATATGGGCCACCAGCAGAGCCGCCCTCTGATACTCTCTTTCCAGCTTGCCTATTTGACCATCATTGCTTGGTCTCCATGGCTGCAGATGTCTTTCTTTCTTTGCTTTTTTTTCTGAATTCAGAGGGAACTGACCTGTGTCTGAGGATGGACAATGTTTCATTGAGTGCTGTTCGCTCCCTTAGGGCCAGACATTTTCCTACTGTAGAGTGCCGATTGGCTTGACTGTTTCAACAGTGCGCCTTGTCCACGTAATGCTTACTCAGACAATGGTTCCACAGAATCAGTCCTCCTTTATAGTGCTGCTTCTCTCTGAGCAGGCCACAATGAAGCTCTGCCATATTGGATTACTTGTAGAAAGGGAGCCAAGGCCAAGCTCTAGTGGATGTATAAGTAAGTCTTGAGTGGTAAAAAGAGCTCTCAGAGTTCACAGGAACCTTTTCCCTGAGAGATTAGGTACTGTATTTGTGACTTTCTGCACACTTAAAATGGCTAAAAAAAAAAAAAAACCCTCCATACATTATTGCTACTCATCCCAAAATAATTTGCACAGTAATTTTATTAGTAGGGAGATATGGCTTAAATTTATATACCATATCATACTGCATATCCATCTAAAAGCTCAATAACATCTCTGTACTTAGTTTTGGTTGCAGTTTTCAAACGTTTTGCCTGTCAGTGTAGCGTTATGCATATTGTGTATTGTAACAATGACTTAAGATATTGCAATTAAATGTTTTTCTTACTTGCCTGTCCAAAAATATGTACAATTATTATTTTCAAATGAATGTGCCTCTTTTGAAAACTGTCAGGGATTTCATCCGTCATTTAATGGATAATTTAGAGCGCAGGAACAGCAAACACGATCATAATGCAGTGCACAAGCACACTAATGCAGGTCTGTGATGAGGAGACCGCAGTTGATTCTGTCTTTGGTCTGTTTTGATATATCTGTATATTATTGTGTTACTAGCATGAGCCAACCGCATCAGAGTTTATTTGGAAGCGAATCAAGAGTGTCCTGCCTAGCATATCTATTTCAAAGCAGTCCAGTGTTATTTCTGAGTGACAATCAATCAATCCTCAGTCAATCATCTCCACATGTTGACCCAGGATTTAGAGGCACTGTGAAGGTTCTCGGTTCAGATTCAGCTCCAAAATCCAAACACCAGTTTTAGCTTAATCTCCTCCTATTGTGTTGCAGTGAGGAAACCATAATTGACATGGCTTATCTTAATCATTCTCAATATTGACTCACTACCCCCCTCCCCAACCTTCTACCCTTTTCCAGAACATCCAGCACCGGAAGTATGCGAGATGGAAGGCAACCTACATCCACAACTGTCTAAAGAATGGCGAAACGCCACAGGCTGGCCCTATTGGAATGGAAGGGGAAGCATATGGTAAGTTGTGATATAATATCAGTAGACCCCACCCCTCTACACCCCAAAACCCAAACATATGACTACTGCTAGCAAAATACATTCCCATTAGAGCGTTTCCTTCTGCATAGAACTTCCTCAGTGCATGCCAGCTATCCCTGTGGCACTAAAGGTTAGCACATTGTGCACTTTATCAGATTCCGAAAGGCCTGCAGGAGAGCACTTCCCAGCTCCATCAAGCCTGCACCAAGGCTCTGGCAGCTATTTATGCACTGATTCTTTTTATTTTGTTATCGCACAACAGCATCATGCCTGCCTCCATCTGCTATAGTGTGAAAATGATCCGGTAATGCGTGACCTATTCGCTTTGAAGGTTAAGGCCGTCGTTAAGAAAACCAAAGGGCTCTTTTAATAGAGCTCTGCTCTATGCAGATTATATTGGGGTTTCTTTGCCAGATTTTCTCAGCACACAAATGCAGAAATAAGTTTAAAAGAAATAAGTTTTTTTTATTATATAAATATACACAACACACGTACACAGTGTAGCTCATGCAGAAATCATTTACGCTGTATTTGAATTTGTATTTTATATTTGCGGTTCATTCTGGAGGGGATGTGAGGTCATGACCTAAAATAACGTCCCTGCTGTGGAACATAACATGTGAAGTGGCTCTGCTGCATGTTCCTAGTGTTCAGCAATTATGTTTATCTAGCTCTCAAAGATTAACATCAGTACTTACATTTTCGAAAGCAAATGCACACTTTTCATTAAAACTTGATTTTGCTCTGATAAAAAAGCAATTTTGTCGAGTTATCTGTGTTCTAGGAGTTAGCCTTAGCGAGGAATAAAACGATGATGTAAAGATGTTGTTGCTTTCACAAGCTCGAGAGGAGCTTGGTCGAGCTTACCGGTAGGTTTTCTCGCAGAGAGGCACAAAGGGTGGATGCCTCAATGTTTCGGGTCACTCACTCTGGTCCCCTCACAACAGCTGCTGGGCGGGCTGCTTTTGACCTGACCCCGCTCATGTCGGAGGGTGAAGTCATCTGTAGATTCATCCTCAGGGATACACTCACGTGCAGACTTGCACGCTCGTTATATGGCCATTGCCCTGTCTGTTCCTTATTCATTGTGTTTCAAGTAGGATTACGACTGATTTTTGTGCAAAAGACAAGAGATTTCATTCCACTTCTATGCTGCAGATATTACAGATTTTTCAAGGTTAAAAAAATAAATGAATAAAAATGGATGATAGCAAGGTTTCACAATGTGACGATGACATTGCTTTAATGCTTTGATATGGTCGTAACTACATTCTCTCTTGCTGAGGCAAGAGCAGCTGGGCCTCCTTGCCTAAACAGTGACCTCATACCTGGTCATTCCCAACAATGCTTACCTTTCCTAGTAGAAATCTGAATTCTCTTGACATTATTGCGGCTTGGCACATTATCAAAGGATCTCTGTTTCCATACGTCTGTTGCTGCTTAGAGGGGATTGCATGGTAGTTAAAGGACGTTCTGGCACAACAAAAACAGCATCATAGGATTGTTAACATTGAATGCAAAACACTTACACACGGTTTTTGAAGGAACTCGGCTGGTAAGTTGTTCCAAACATGACTGTGTTTCAACCTACGTGTGGCATTGATGATCATTAGGATCTGTTTGGTAAAATTGGTTGATCTTACACCGACTATAATCCTACAAAATCCCTGACTTTGTGCAAGTGTATCTAGAAGAATTGATGCTGGTTTGAAGGCAAAAGGCAGTAACACCAAATATTGATTTGATTTAGATTTTTCTTTTGTTCGCTCACTTTGCATTTTGTAAATTGATATAAATAATGATTGTTTATTTTTATTTCTGAAAGCATTCTTTGTTTACAGCATTTTTACACACCTGCCTAAAACTTTTGCACGGTACTATATATAATAAAAAACAATGCATTAAACCATAACACCTGTTTAATTCCATTAATACCATTTATGGTTCCAGTGTTCTGTCTTGGGTTCAGTGTATTGTGCAGAAAAAAATATATAATGGCTGTGAGTCTGTTAGAATGATAATTGTCCTGTTCAAACCAAAAATAATAAGCAGTAAAATGAAGATTAAAAAAAAAAAGTGACCATTTTGATAATTCATTGGTTCAAACCGTTAATCAAGCCATAGCAAAAACAAAAATATTCATATGGTACATTATGAAAATGGCTCTTTGTGTTGTTGTATTTCCCACCTCTCATGATGAAAGGATTATTGTTTCTCTAACATTAACCCATGCACCATCTTTTGCACCACAAATTCCCCATTCCCACATGACTACTTTTACAGAACAGCTCTGATAACCCAGCACTACAGGTTTGAATGCTATTTAGTTAAAGCAGTTGCAACATGGCTCCTCCATTCACTCATGGAGTTAATAGCTCATTACATTGTCTTTTTTCCGTCAGTACCAAGTAACATTCCAGTGCTCCATCTTGCATCAGATGGAATTTCCATCTGTCTGTAATTTTTTCTTCCCGTCTCAGTCACCAATTATGAGTGAAGTTATTATTCTGTTCTGAACTTGGCAGTGCAATGTAGGTCAGAATGCTGTCAAGTCAAGTTAAGTAGGTTTTATTGTCATTTCAACCACATACACAGTGAAACAAACAATGCTCCTTCAGGACCCTAGTGCTACACATGAGACAACATAGGAAAAGATATAGAACAGGACTAAGGACTAAACAAGTACAGATAGAACAACCTAACGTGCAGACAATGATTCACAACAGAGCACATTTATCTAATTTTAAGGCAAAGGTAGTAATATGTATGTGCATTGAGACCAGGCACACCCATTTTTAATACATTATTTATCTCAGTTTATGGGTGGGATCTGTGATTAAAAGGATTATTATCATCTTGTTATTATTATCTGTTTTAATTCACTCATCCAGTGGTACTGGAGTCATTAAAGCAGTGTTCCTCTAAAACACAAAAACGTCTTTTTAAATGAGTCCTTTGCTCTTTTTGTTGTTTTAGGGTTGGAATTCTAAACAAGTTAAAGTGTACCTATTAAAGTTTGGCTGCTAGTATCTGCTTGATATTGTGTAGGTCTCACTTTTGCCACAGGACAAGCTTTTGACAAGGTGTGCTGCATTATCTTACACCAAGATGTTAGCACCAGATCCTTTATGTCACGAGGTAGAACCAAGATATACTTTTCATTTGTTAAGAACATCCCACAGGGACTTTTTTGGAGGCCAAGTCAGGGGCTTGTATTCTTTATGTTTCTCAGATTGTGTGTGCTAGATCTGCAGTGATGTTTGGTTAGATGGCATGTGTCATACTTACATGCTAAAACCAGGATTTTCAAAAAGAAATTCTTTCAAAACTGGATTCCAGGCGTTTGTTTAGTAGCTCACTTGTGTTTATAAGGAGAGATCTTGTTTCTTAACATCTTGTTTCTTCTTTGTTCTTAAATCTATTTTTTCTTTTTTCTAACCAGTTCAGGTGTTCTTGCTCAATCCCTGCTATATTTGGAATGTGAACGTAATCTGTCAACTAACAGTGTGATTAAACAGCTCTGTTTAAAGAGTATAGTAAAAGGCCGGTAATCACACTAGACCTCTAAGGGTTAAGTGTGCTTCGAGACTGAATTCAGTCCCTGTTTGAGGATCATTATCGCAGGGCATAATAGAAATGGTCATTATGTGGCCATATCTCAGGGCTATCTCAAACCTCCCTCACTCTAGTGACACAAAGCTGTCCAGTGTGCGGCCAGGTCCAGCAGAGGCACAGCGTCTGGAGGAACAGAGCTATGGCCCTTCAGGGAAACATCATCTGCAGTTGAACCATGTTTGTTTTTACTTACCCCACCCTTATTATTTTAGTGTGAAATATGAAAATAAAATCACGCAGAAGAGTTAGTGGACACAATTAAATAAAACCCTTTTTTCCCCCAGACGTGCTGAAACAAAAAAAATTGAAATGTGTTTTAAGTTTTTCTCATTTATTCTTAGCAAAAAGATTTAATGGTGACATTTTACGTTATTAACTTCAGCTCATGCAAGCATATTGTAAATGATTGTAGCCTCCCTAAAGTGTTTTGAGATAATCTTATATTGTGACTAAATGATAAACGCTTAGGTGATTTAGAAATATATTATCTGCATTGGGAACACACAGTGGGATTTCAAGTTGTCAATGCGGTGGTCCTGGTCGTAGTTTGTTGAAATTTTCTCAGTATCTGATGATTTGCTATTCGAATGTCACAGGATGAGATTGCAAACGTATTAAGGAAATCTGAAATGAGATTTTGCAATACTTAATGTTGTTTCATCATTTGTCAGTGGTGTATTATATAGCTTGGCAGATCTTCTTATTAATACAGCCCAGCTGTTCAGTCCCTTTATCACATACTCTAATCAGATCACTATAATGTCACCTCCATTAGATTTATGCACGAGTATATTTTATGAACATGCATGAAACAATAATTCCCACTTCCCAATTGCCAGTTCAAAACTCCCAGCATTTAAGAAGAATAGTTAGAATTGGACATCTGTTTTCTTGTAATTGTGGTCGTGTAAGGGGACTCTGGCGAGCATATGTTTCTTTTCCTAGCTCCCTCCTCGACTGCTCTTTAACATCAGTGGTGCAGGAGGAGTTGACCAGTTGGGAGGGGGGCTTTGGGCAATGACTCATTTCTTCTGAGACAAAGTAGCGATTCAGTTGGAACATGATGGCTCCTCAGACTTTTTTTTTTTTTGCTGCTGCGGTGCCTTTGGCTAATTTACACAAAAAATCGGAATTTGGAAAGTATACACTAGTAACCCCTTTTCTTACAGAATTTAAAATATTGGACCTTTCAAATGGGATCTTTCAAATTTCCAACTACTGACTGTAGTCTTTAATCATCAGTTTGTTTTTTTAACACAAGTGCCTAAAATTGTTTTTACTTAATAGGGCTGAAGTGTTCTGTATTTTCTGACCGCTATTAACTGATCAAAATTTAACTTAGCTTTAAACTTTTCCCACTGGATGGGTGAAAGGAAAAACCAAAACCAAGCCCTGATGCATGTTCGGTGTTGCCAGCAGCTTTATTTGGTGTGAAGAATTGGAGATTATTTGAATTTTATTTGCTTGCATTGTTTGTTAGCTCCTTTACCGCATTAATAAGTCTGGAGCCCTATGAATTTGTATTATTTAGATGGTATATTCTTCTCAGGAAAACACTGGTAACATATAGTTGCTAATAAATTGGCTTACCAGTGTTTATCATGGACAGAACTGATTTTTAAATAAAGCAATATATTGGATGCACTGTATGTTATATGAAGTAAATTTTACAGTGAAATGGTTATTTTCATTATTTTTTCTTTATAGAAAATAAGATAATTCTAACTAGTTCCTGTTTTTGTTTTTTCTTGAATAGATGATGAATTTGGTGCTGAAGGTGGCGGTCCATCGTTTGCTCCTCAAGGCCCCCTGCAGCCTCAACCCTCCTTTTGTGCAGGTGCAGTAGAACCTGGCCCAGCGACCATGCCTCCATCCAACTACAACAACATCCAGGTTCCTCCTGGCTCCCATGCACCTGCCAACACACCTGCAGAGCTCCCCCGTCCCTCAGGTACATGGCACATCCCCTTCATGGAACTTTTAGTATGCTCCCAGCACAATTGAAGATGTTTTGACGGCTAGAACAATTCTGGATTGGATGTCACAGATGTGTTTACTTAGATGACTAGGCTGAAATTAATGTATTCTGTACACACTTTCAGAATGTCGTTAATTTGCATTTAGAGGGCGGTTTTTAAAATGTGTCATAAACATGTAAAAGGAGCTTGTGCCAGGTTGAAACATATACTCAGTGAACCAGCACTGCCATTCAGCAGTCTGTTTGTTCTGGCACCACCATGCTCATGTTCTAATCATTCTTCCTCAGCAGCACATTGTTTTCAAGAGACTTAAGTTTCATAATGATTGCTCTGGTGAAGGTTATCATGGCTGATTCATCACCTTGTATAAATAATGTAACAGCATAAGATTACAGAAGCACCTGAACAAATTACTGCTAATTGCTGTGAACTGGATTTTTCAGTGTTGCACTCTATTCCTCCTTTCCTCATCTTCAACCATCAGAGGCAGTTTTGAATCTTGGTTCCATTGGGTACCAACTTTTGGTTCTTGATTTTTATGTACAGGGGATGTAGGGTTCTACAGTTGGTTCTAGATATGAGTCTTTGCATGATGCAGAGGTTCTTTACACTTATTACAACAATCGTTCTTCAAATAAGCATCCATTAAATGGCTATTTGGGAAGCCAAAATAAAATATCACTTTTAGCACCTTTATGTGTTCGGTACAGGGGTGCCTGTTTTTGATCATCTAATTAAAAGGCCTAAATAATAAGAAAAACGGGAAAACGTGATGGGTAGGGGTAACACGCTGTAGTCTGTTTGGGGTCATGCTCTCTGCCCCCTGTCCCCAGGGTTCCTGTTTGGTTTTCTTTTTTTCTTTTTTCCTTTTCTAAACAAGCAAAGGGGTCATGTGTCTGCATTTGTTGTGATTAGTGGCTCCGCTGCCAGACATGGTAGAAATGACTAATCCTCACAAAGCCACCTCTGAGGTGCAAAGGTTTTTTAAATGAAGCCCAACGTCATGGAGGCTCAGTCGGTAATTCAGCTGTTTAACAGGATTTTAGAAGTTATAACTTTGTTTCCAGCAAGCCTATTCTCTTCATGATTGGGCTTGTTTCTGAGACAGAACTAAAATTACATATTAAATTGGCATAAGAGTGTTACCACAGTCTTTAGTCATCTTACGTATGTGACAAATAAACTGCTTGAACTTTGGTATCTTTTAAGCTCTGACCCATTTGTCAGTTGGGTGATTATATTGTTCAGTGTGATACTCAGCCAGTTTTAATGCATCAGCAAAATTTCCTCAGAGAAGCAGAAAATATTAAATGAGGTGCTCTGCATTGTGCATGCATGTCCCCTGCTCTTAACACACCTCACATTCACACCCCCTTTCTGAGTATAAGTGTTAAAGCAGGGAAACCACAAACATGTGCTGGGCAGAGAGCCACCAAGAGCAGGCTGGTTTTATGTTTTTCAGTTAAAATGTTGAAAAAATAAGGTACCAAATGTTTCTCTGTTTTTTATTACTCTAATTTGATATTGTGAGCATGCGTGATTTTTTTTTTTATTTAGTTAAAAATAGTAAATGTTCATTTTGGTTTTAAAATATATCACTTTTTATCTGTGCAGGAGAGACGGTCAAACCAGTACCCGTTCCCCGCACCATGCCAGCAGTGGACCTCAACAACACCAGCCAAGAAGGTATGGTAAACCTCAGAACAGTGCCGGTATGCCTGTACTTGATTTAAACCTCACCCAAACCATTATGGACTGAAAGACTCCCTCGTCCCATACTTCCAGCCTGTTGTGGCTAGAAAGGCTGAGAGAGAAAGACTGGCACAAATTGAGCCTGCTTGTAAAGTCCTAATGGAAAACAGGCATGGCTTTGGGTTTCTGCGGCTAGAGGTGGGGTGTGCAGACCACAGACAAACCCCAAATAATCACTGTCTCTGCTTGATGAAAATAAAAATTACAGCATTACCAGCCATGGTGTCACAGCAGACTATGATTAATAAGAGACGATCCACAGCTAGAGCTGGCATTCAAGCTTTTAATTAAACACTTTAGCTTTTGGGCTGGTTAGAATGATATTTAATAACTACACATTAATGCACTCATGTTCTTGTGCTCTTGTTTCACTGGCCTATATTAGCTTGAGAGCACGCAGCTCATGATAGAGAAGCTGGTTTGATCATTTAGACTGATGTCCAGGTTCAGCTTGCACATAGTAATGGACCATTACATTCACATGCTGCATACAGTCAGGCTTAATGGTTACATATTAAGAAAGAGAAAAGGGGGGGGGGGGGGGGGCCTAAACCTGACTCTTCCCCAAAATGCCTACAGATGTAGCATCCAACATTTTGCAATCTGTAAAAAAAAAAAAAAAAAAAATAGGATCAATCCTCCGGGTGGGTTGTGAGGTGCATGTAAAAATACTAAACTTAAAATTCTAAAATCTCAGGGAACAAGTTTGAGTGACTTGGAAGCACAGAAATCATAAATGGACTTTTTCTTGGATTTTGGATCATTTTGGATGCCTATAAGAATGTTTTGAAAGCTCTCCAGTAATGGTCCCCCTCCAAGTCTTCTGACTCTTGTTTCAGTGAAAAGCTGTCAGTTATGTCTCGAGTCTAAAAACCAGTGTAGTTTGGGTTGCCATGCACGGCTATAAAGTTTCCCTGATGCCCACCATCCTCTGCTTTAGCTCTTGGTAAGTGTTGGAAAAGTAGCTCAGCCTCGATGCAGCCTGTAATTTTAGAGAGCTAGTGGTGAAGGGATGTTTTGTGTGGCAAGCCTCAAGTAAGTCTTCATGCCATGTGGGCAAAGAACATGTGCTCAGGTTTGTTATATGGCTTTTCTGAGGCCACTGGAAAGACAAGAAATGTCTTCGCCTGCACTGCTAATGTTTGATAAGACACAATAAACATCTGTCTGAATCATCTTTTATGAAGCCATTTATAAGCCAGAAGCCACATTTTCCAGTCAATAATGTTAAAAAAAAATATATGGTTGATTAGGTCATGGTTGTATGTTTACATTACATGTTCTTAAGGGTATTAAAGGGTGGAACTAGTGCATATATGATAGGAGCTGACAAATGATTTTAATTGATCATGAGAATCATGCAGGGGAGTTTTTTTTTTTGTGTGGTGGTGTTTTTTTTTTCAGTGTTTATGAGCAAAATGAATGGGCTGCTTTATATTAGAGCTAAAATTACTTTCGGTATAATAAAGGACACTTCCGGTTGCTTACATTTGTAGGAATTGGACAATATTTGGTTTTCAGGCCCTACCAGATTGACTATGTAAAGTGGCATGTGCACATATAATCTCTAATGAAAACAATCATTCTTCACTGTGCAAGCTGGACCAGCTGCACATCCACAGATATTCAGAAGCTGATTTTGCTATGGTGAACTGGTGGGCTTACTGACTTAGCTAGCTTATTGGTTCCAGTTTCAGGTACTGCTGTAAAGGTTTGTTTTTAATTTTCTGTTACTTGAACACAAGTCACTCACTTTTTCTCTCTCAGACTAAAGAATGTGTTGTGCAATCTTTTATTAAGTAAGCTATCGGGGTAGAAAAATCCAAGAAAAAGTCCATGTATGATTTCTGTGCTTCCAAGTCACTCAGACTTGTTCCCTGAGATTTGAATATTTTAATTTTAGTATTTTTACATGCACCTCACAACCCACCTGGAGGATTGATCCATTTTTTTTTTTTTTTTTTTTTTTTTTTTTTTTTTTTTTTTAACAGATTGCAAAATGTTGGATGCTACATCTGTAGGATTGGTCACTGGGCAGATCAGTTATCCAATACTAAAAACATGCTGACGTGAAAGACAGAAACCTGTTGATTCAAGCTTCAGAATCTGCCCAGTGAATTTTAAGTATAAAAAAGTATAAAGACAAAGGTTTGAAGTGTGATTAAGCAGACTTGGGATGGATTTATGCGCCCTGTGAAGAGGATATATATATATATATATATATAATTCTTATTTTGCTTTAAAAAAGCGAGGCTTTCTTTTATATATTATTTTTTATTTACCCTACTATCATTAGAACCCCAAAGAAGCAGTGAATGTTTCATTTGATTTTATAGGCAACATGAAAAAGCGTGTTTTAAAAAAAAAAAAGTCATGTGGGTTCAGCTGATGCCTTGGAAATTACTTGTGGTGTCTTCAAATTCAGTTTGTTTGTTTTGATCAAATTTGAATAAAAAACTAAATTCATGAATTGAAAAAAAGAGTAAGTTTGTTTTTGATGCATTTAAATTGATTTTTAAAATCAATGTGACTTTCTGTGTGCTGCAGGCGACGTGCGGCTTACACCAGAAGACTTCACCCGAGCTCAGAAATACTGTAAATACGCTGGTAGCGCACTGCAGTATGAAGACGTCTCCACTGCTGTTCAAAACCTCCAGAAGGCCCTCAAACTACTAACCACTGGCAAAGAATGAAAGCATTGTCCTGAAACTTTATCACGGATCTGGCCCATATGAACTGCACGGATGCCGTCCAGCTTGAATCCAAAAGCGCAGCTCTACTGGACTCCTTCGTATCACCCAATACTGTTACTCCATTATGGATTTCAGTAGCAGCTTGTTAACAGATAGCGATGAGGATTGTAAGCTGTGCATGTGCGCCCTAATTTGAATGCAATTCTAATAAATATTCATGATTAATAGGTTAATGGAAATGGCACAGTTTATGAGCCCTGAACTTAATTGGCTGGACATAAATTGGCCCGAATGAACAGAGATCGTTAGCACATAAGCCACAGTTTTGAGATATACTCTCAAAACTGTTTTTTCCTTTCTCTCTCTTTTTTTTTCCTTTCTTTCCATTTTACTGTTTCGTGCACTACTCTGTCTCTTTTCTGGTGGAAGGATTTTGCAGTTACAGTTAGTTTGTGTTGAAAACAAGTGGTTTCCTGCAGTTAGATTATTCAAGTTTAATAGCAAACAATAAATCTTTTAGCTCTCTAAATCTTTGACTGGCATGTTTGTTTAAGATTGTTCCCATGAGCATTGACATTAACATAACTGCAATTACTGGAATGCTGGGCAAAGTATTTACTTAATTGCCTTAACAAAGTGTTAAAGACATTAACATTATATTATCTCCAGAAAAGCTGCAGCAGGGAGGAAAAGAGTACATCCTTACACAAAGTAACATGCCATGAACTGATAGTGATTTTACAAATGGCTGAACACATTTGAATAGCTTTGTAAAGCTGCGTTTCACTCTCTCGGCATCATGCGTACTTCCCTAATGTGCTGAGTTCATTTAGCTTAACTCAATTAGAGTGACCTTTTAGTTAAACAGCATTCACCTGCCTGCAGCGCATCAAATTGCTACAGCGTTAAAAGCTATGCGTTAATGGAATCTGGAACTCCACAAATGGCAACAGAAGCAGCCATAATGGTTAATCTTTCCTTCCAGGCCAAATCTTGTCAAACAAACAGTGCTGACAGCATTCAGGTGGGACTGGAAAAAAAAGGAATAAAGCATATGTCAAACAATAACTGCATAATGGTTTCTCTGGCTTTGACGAGCTGCTGACATATTATGGTGGCATATGCTGCAGTTCATTTGCTGGAGGCTCGGGGAAATAAATTGTAGACAACATTTAGGCAAAGGTTGAGTGAAATCACTGATTATCACTGCAGGTGTGCAGGAAGCAATCAGTTGTTGCAGATAGTTCTGATTGTTTTCTGCACACTTGTATGTTGTTGAAGCGCTGATTCTGCGGTCGTTATTTTTGTACCATGGCCTGCTTGTAACTTGAAGTATAACAGAAAATGGTTCAGGGCTTAGCTCCGGGCTGAGCCTCCTGTCAATACAAGCTTCTGCATTTCCCTTATTGATTTCCTTCCTTATTTTAATGGCTGCAGGGGGGATGCAAATGAAAATTCACACATTTTGCCCTGCCCACTAGCACACTGTGGACTTCAGTGTGGTCAAGATAATATGTCTCTAATGTGGCACCTCCTCTCCAGATGGCATTGATATCTGGGGATTACATATCCTGCACTCTGGGCTTTCATAGTCTCTGCCTGAAGCCAGAGTGCAGTACTTTCAGTGACCGTGTCATCACATTCTTTTTTTTTTTCCTTTTTTTTTGCAGAAATATATTAACAATAAGTTCAATGGGAGGAGGCCGTATTGCATTAAAGCCTTGCATGTGCTGAGAAATGATATGTCGAAAGTGTGATTTAGAAGATGTGAGACTCCAGTGCCTCCCACTGAGCTGACTTTTCATCACAAGCCCATCCTGCGATCCGAAGACACGCAATCACAGTTTTTCTGTAGTTCAGTGGAAGTTACAGCCCCTTGCTCAATGACACAATGAAAACTGTAATCTTAAATAGTTGCTTTTACGTGGGTGTTTGATTATAGGAATAACCTTAAATCTGTGTACAGCCTTTACACTAAATTGATTTTATTTCAACTTTCACATTCCATAGTTCATGAAAATCATTTTACAAAGAAAGATCCATTACAAGGGTCTTCAGGGAATCAAAACGGTTCCTTGTTTGGAATATTTATTTTATAGGGTCCGTGTTGAGAAATCAGATTTTTGTTTTACAAGTAATGTAAAATGTAGCCTTGGAATGATGTGTTTATCTTATTTAAATATTGCACTTGAACTTACCTTGAGAACATTCAGCTGAGAGTAGAAAACTAATATGAAGAATTCCTGGTAAAAAGATTGAAAAAAGCTCAATCTCAAACTCAAAACTAATCCTCTTTAATTCAAACTAAAGCTCTTTCATTCAGCCTGAAGAGTAAAATTCACACTCAAACTAAAGCTCTCTAACTCAAACTGAAGCTCAAGTAGGTTCTATTGTCATTTCAACCATATACACCCTGGTGCTACACGAGGTGACATCTAACATGTTCAGACGAGACTAACAAGACTAATTGATTCAAAAAGCAGAGGCAGTGTGTACATGAATGCAAGTGGAATAGAGCTGCAGACTATTACTATACAGTGCAGCAGTAAGTAATACTGTTTAAAGTTCAAAACTCAAATCGTAGCTCTCAAACTGACAGCTTTCATTCAGCCTAGAGCCAAAATTCAAACTGCAGCTCAACTTCAAACTAAAGCTCTCAAACTCAACCAAAAGTTCAATCTCAACACTAAGCTTTGACTCAAACTAAAGCTCTTTTGATTTCACCTGAAACGAAAACTGATACTGAAGCTCAGACAAAACCTCAAACTGAATCTTAACGTCAGATTAAAGCTCTCTTACTCAAACTGAATCTCAAACTCAGACTGAAGCTCAAACTTAAACCAAAGCTTAAACTCAAGCTGAAGCTCTTTCATTCAGCCTGAAATTAAACCTCAAACTAAAGCTCTCACACCGATGTTCTGTAAGATCTCCAGAGCTTTACAGAATGTTTCAAGCTCTCCAGCAGAGCTGAAGGTGTCAGAGTTAAAGATGCTGAGATTTTTGTTGGGCGTGACGAGGATGGACAGGATTAGAAATGAGTATATTAGAGGGACAGCTCAGGTAGGATGTCTTGGGGACCAATTCAGAGAAGCAAGGTTGCGTTGGTTTGGACATGTCCAGAAGAGACAAGGATTATATTGGGAGGAGGAAGATGGAGCTGCCAGGAAAGAGGAAAAGAGGAAGACCAAAGAGGAATTTTATGGACGTGGTGAGAGAAGACATGCAGGTGGTCAGTTTGAAGGAGGAAGATGCAGAAGACAGGAAGAAATGGAAGCGGATGATCTGCTGTGGTGACCCCTGAACGGAAGCAGCCAGAAGAAGAAGAAGAAGAAGAAAAAAAGAAGTAATAGAAGGAGAAGGAGAAGAAGAACCCGTTACTGAAACAGAGAGAGACAGACACTTATAAGGCTTCAGTGCGGTTCAGAGAAAAAGCTAGTAACAGTGTTGGTGTTCCAAGTTGAGCAAAGTGTGTCAGTAGAACGTTGAGGGGCTTCTTTCTCTTGAAGGGTGGGGCGCAGTGAAGAACGGCCTCCAGCTGTGTGTGTGTGTGCGCGCGCGTGTGTGTGCGCGCATCACTCGGAGAGCAGGTCACTCTCTCAGCCGCTGACTGTAGGCTGACTTTTCTTGCTCGGTGTTGGTGATATGCTCGGGGTTCTCGGACATCTTCTGTGAAAAGTTTAAGGAAAGAAAAAAAAAAAGTTTTCTGAAGGTGAAAACTGCGCCTCGGACCCGAGACGAAGAAATAATGACCCTCCGAAGAGTCGAGCCTCAATGAAATAATGTAAGTTTACATTTTACCTCAGAAAAACAGCAACAGTTTTTTTGTTTGTTTGTTTTTTCGCTTTTACGTGTTTCTCTCTCGCCTCACTTTGGAAGCGAAGCGGATTTATTGCTGGTGCTGGTTTGGGCTGTTTTCTCTCTGTGGTGGAAACAGTATCCTCGAAGTTTGGTACACTATTGAAGTTGGGGAGATAAGGTTTTTCCTTTCCTCTCCACTCTTCTAGGGGAGAAGACAGCGTAGTGAGTCTTCTGAAGGAAGACAAACTGTTAAAGGGAGTGGTTACCATGCTTCACATAAAACTGTTTTAAACACGCGTTATATATATATATATATGGGTCAGCAGTGTCTCACTGAGGAACAGTCTTAGTAGGAGGCTCTCTCAGGATGGAGCTTTCTCCCAAGTCTGCAGAAACTTTGTAGGTCAGGAGAGCTCTGTGGTTTTCAGGCTCTGACATTGTAGACGTGTGAATGTCAGGACTCTGGGTTTCCAAGTCTTTCTTAAAACCCGATGAATCAAGTTCTTTATACCGCTGGCCTGGAGCATCGAGAACTGGGCCCATTCATGGACATTTGCATATTCCAAAGGGGAACATTGTGAACAATGTTCACGTTTTCTGAGTTTCGTATAATGCCATGCATCGCATGAATCTTTCAAAAGTACCTAACAAATAGCTGCATTTGAATTTGTTGTAAGTTTTGTAATTACTTGCCGCTTTTGGGGAACTGAATAAGCGATGCTGCGATGATACCCTGCATGACTTTCTTTGTCATTTTCTGTGTAGCCACTTTCCAGAGTCCAATATAAGAAGACCTTTTCATTTGAAGGGAACAGCGATAGCTTCTTAACTCTGTAATTGAGTTGTTTTTTTTATCCTTTGTGTCGGCCTAGGAGGAAACTTTGTTGTAGCTTGAATAAAATATGACCTCAAGGTATAGCTATTGTGCTGCAGGCTTATTGTTACTCATCTGTTTGCGGGACGATGTGGAATTGCAATACACAGCTCTTTTATCTCATCTGACTATAATCAGTCTGAGCTGAAACAGGATCTTGGGACCCTGCACATGATCTTGTGATTTCTTGCACCTCAAGTGCACCTGCAACAAAAGGTTTCGGACCTAAGTGCAATCCTCCATACTGGTGCATTGTGGATAACGCGTCCTAACTCAGTTTAGGTTCGTGCATGAAAAGAATTTTTCAGAACGAGGGGATGAGTGGTGTAGATCAGAGGTCAGTGGCCAATTAAGCGCAAACAGTGATGCTTGAATGGGGTAACTGGAGATCTGTTGCGGTAGGGCTCCCTTCTTATTCTGCAGATTTTAGAGTGTACCTTCCAGGAAAGAGATTTCCCAGTTTGTTTGGGCTGGTTAACTCACTGAAAAACCTGTGGGCCAGGTTCAGCTTGTGCTAATTCCTGTTACGGATAGCACCACTCCAAAGGCTGGTAGAAGAAGCTATGTTGGATATCAGAGAAAACTTTATGTATTACTGTAACACATCTGTTGTGAAATATCACAAAATGTCCATTTGCAATGCAAAGGCAAGTAAAGTGGATTAGGTTATAGAGCAGTAGACACGTAATTACTTTGACAAAAGAACAACTAACTAACAAACTCATTGACTAATTCATTCTTTTTTTCTTGAAATGGTCTAAATTGCACACGTTTTCTCTGTAAGTGATTATGCTGCAGAAATTAGACCTTCTACTTGTAGCTGATTGAAAGCTCACATGAGTGATGATGCTCCCTTCAATATCTTTGAGATCACTGATGCTCTTGTGACAAACAAATCCTATCAGCAATGTTCCAGCAAAGTAAATGTTTCTCAGAATAGTGAAGTCACTTCAGCAAAGAGAAGACAATAAAAATACCCTGAATGTGGAGGAAACATTGGTTGACCTGGTTGACCAGGTGTCTACAAACTTTGGTTTTATTGCATGGATTAAGCCTAGCCCCAGATTACATTCTCAATAAGCATTTCAATGGAATAAAATATGTATGATAAGACATGATTCTCATTCAAGCAAACAACTCATAGTGTAATACTTCCTGTAGAAAAAAAATAATAAATTGAGATATATATATATATATATATATATATATATATATATATATACATATTTTATCTATGTTTTATCTATGTTTTATCTATTTTCTTTCATGTATTAAGCAGCTACTTTGGATTGTCAAATGTGGTCAATGGTCAAATTTGGCAATAAAGGTCTTCATCTTTAAAATCTAAATAACCACCTTTTTTTAATATGCAGTTCATGCAGAGGCAGGTAGTACTCTATGAACTTTTTCAAAACCTTTAAACCAGCAGGAACATCTTATTTTGTGATATTTGACTATTATTATTATTATTATTATTATTATAATCAGTGCTATTGTGGATGTACAAATGTGGAATCTAAAGATTACGCTGATCTTTTGCTTTACAAATTAGTAGCTCATGTTTTCAGACAGTAGACCTTTTTCAATCTCTGAAAACAACAAAAAAAAGAAAAAAAAAGAAAGGTGCAACAGTCAAGAAGTTTTCTTATCCTTTTGAACATAAACACAGTACACAGTGAAACATAACAGTGTTCTTCTGAGACCAAGGTGCTACACATAACATAGAACACAATAAAGCACTAAACAAGCACAAACTGTATAAAACACAGTACAAAAACGATGAACAATGAGCACAAACATCCGACACAGAACAGAGACAGTATTGCATATGAATGTGACAGATTGCCAGATGAGCTTGGCTCTTATGGCTGTTAAACGAGCAGGAACACCTTATTTTGTAATGCTGTTATTATTGTTGTAGTTCCTGCTACTGTGGAATCCAGATTTGCTTGAATGGCATCTATGGATTACATTGATCTCCCACTTTTCAATTCACAAACTCAAGTTTTCAGCTTTTTCAGTTTCTTTCTGAAAACAAAAAAAAAGAAAAAGAAAGGTGCAGCAAGAAGTGATGATGTAGCAGCTTTGGCTCTTATGAAACAGAGGCCTCCTTCATGTGTGTGAGGGAAAGCAGAGCCTGTTGGCAGATGCACCTCACAATCCATTACACCGCGGCATGGCTGCATGACCGTATGATTAACTAATGGTAACCCAGCTCTGTGAAAGAGGACTGAGCTTCCATTGCCCCTAAAGCATATGGTTTGGAAAGGAGACCTTTGTGTTTAACGGTAGTTATTCTCTTCCATTTGCTGAAAACCAAAGGTCTGCGCCATTTACTATGTGTAAATGGAAAGACATTTGTAAGTTTGTTTGGAGCATGGGAAACTGTTCTCTTGCTCTTTTCACCCTCTCTTGTTTTTTGATTGAGTGGTATAGTGAGCATTGAAAAAAAAAAGTTATATTACGTAGCATTTAATGTTATTTGCATGTTAAGTGCTGCATTATAATACTATTGCGTGTGTTATAGTCTTAAAATATTACTTTGCAAGGAAATAAGTTAGGGTGATGAAAGTGGAGCATGCTGAAAAGCCAACTTTAAGGAATATGGGATCAGATGCTGGTGTTTCTGAATGAATAAACGATCACCCTTCACAATACTAGGAGCCTTGAAAACACTATAATCCTAATTTAATAATTTTCCTGCAATTATACTGCAAAATAGAACCAGTAGTAGGCATAGTGTATGAACAGTCAGCAAATAATGTTACGCTTAGTATAGAAGCTGAGATTGTAGCTTCTCATAAAAGTGCAGCTTTCATGAGCCTTTGAAGGTGTTTTAAACGGAAACAAATGGCTAGCCCAGTTAAACTTAATTTGGCCCATTTTAAATTGTGCTGTGTTGAACTGCAGAATCAACCCAGTTTTCATTATTCAAATCACATTATGAACAAGATTCTGATTTTAATACAATTTTGGGCTGCCTTAAAAATGCAAAAAATAAATCTTCCCTCTTTCTTTATTTGTTTATTAAACTCAAGTTAGTTTCCTGAAGTTTTGTTGTATAAAATACATTTTACATGCTGCCATTGTACTTCTTTATTCTGGAAATCATTATGGCTGACATGAGAGAAAGATTTATTATTATGTAACAAGACTGCTCTTGCATGGCTGCGGTCTTTTTTTGTGTGCAGAAAAGGTTTCCATGCCACTAATACATAATTTAAACTTTCAGAACACTCCCAAATTGTAGAGAGGAGAATGAATGAAGATATTGTACTCTTCTGTGTAACTCCGTGTGTGTGTGTGTGTGTGTGTGTGTGTGTGTGTGTGTGTAACTCAGTGTGTGTGTGTGTGTGTGTGTGTGTGTGTGTGTGTGTGAGAAAGTTTCTTACCATGTATGAAGAGTTTTTATTCTATGTTCCCACAGCTTGTAAATCACTGTGTACTGTGCTAATTGTTTTACATTTTTTTTAGTCCAAAGGGTTGTGGTATTAGGTTATTTATGATCATCCACAACACAAGCCCAGTGCAGTCTGTCTTATCTCTAGATTAGAAGGAACACTTATACCCTGCTTTCACTAGAAGTGAGAGAAGAACACAAGTAGTTTTGTATGAATATGTGTTTTTTCTTTTATTCCTGTGTTGCAGGGTTTCATACATTTGCGGTAGATGGTGGAGATGGAAATTCCGTTACATTCTCCCAGTCGTCCTGCTTCTGATGTGCATCAAAAGATCAGGTAAAGGGGAGATGGAGACTCTGATCACTATTAGATACTGGTCATGTTTTGATTACACACATTTTTATGTAGTTGATATTTGAAATTATGCCCTTTTGTGCTTGTTTTGCTTATTGTCATTGCTCTCATTTCATTAATTTCCTGCAGTCTTCAGTTTCATTTCTCATGCTTCCATGTTTCTTTTGTTTCTTTTACTATACTTATTTGTGTGTGATATTGTGTATGTTCAGCACTTCTTCTCTTGGTAGTTTAAACTAGAGATGGCACCAAACCTGTTCCGGGTATCCGTATCTTATATCAGCAGAAAATGGGTCACAAATTGGGAAAATAATTTATCTGATTTAATCCTCTAATCCTCTAATCTAACAAGAAATATTGATATGTACTGAAAATAGAATACCACTGGCTAAAGGAGCTGACTTTCTAAGTGAAATTAAGTTGTCTAAACATCTTCTATAGGGGATAGATAGATAGACAGACAAATAGATAGGGGAAGACATGTTTTTTCTGCTAATTTTAGTTTTTTAGTGTAATGTTAAATAAAGCACATAAACAGCAATTGTACATTGAACGCAACATAAATCAGCTAAAAATGTCACTTTACCTGAGGCATCCAAACCTTTGCATTTAAGTAAGGTTCAGATATCATTATCAGAAAAGAAAAAAGTGGTATTGTGCCATTTCTAATATTAACATAGTTTATGTCCTGTGTTTTCTTTGAAGCATGTTTTATCTGTTTTCTATGTTTATTTCAGTTCTATGAACTTTCATCCATAAACCTGCCCTTTAAAGCATGTATTGGAGTTTAATTGAGACAAAGCAAGTTTTTCTTTTATTTCATGTCAGTTTCCCAGACATGGATAAAGCCTAGACCTGGACTACACGACATTCTGAATTGAGAGTGTCCATTTAAATACAAAAGTACAATCTCTCTCCATTAAACCAAACATGAGTACAGTGAGCTATGAAATGCAAAAGGTGAAGTCTTTTTTAGAGCTCAAACAGGTACTTCCTCTCTTTCCTTCCCTCATTGCTGGGCTCACCAGTACAAAAAAATTTATTCTCCAGGTATGAGTGCTTACTTTTAGAGTGCTTTTACACATAGCTTGGTTGATATGGATGAGTCTTTTCCTTTAGTTTCATCCATTTTGTCAGGTGTAAACCCTTCAGCCGTACTGTACACTACACAAATAAACTGTGGTCTGCCAAAAATAATTTTTTTCACTCCATCAAAACATGCAGTGTGCTTTTACTGGCTTTCCTAAAATACCATAATCAATTTGTAATTTCCAGAAACTACAAGGGTCTGTCTTTGATCTTAAAATCAGTCTTGTTAATCTGTAGATACTTTCTCTAGCCGTGATTGTTCAATTTTTAGGACTGGATCCAGCAGAAACATTCACTTTGGAGCTCTTATAAGAAATAGGCTGATATGGAGGATAGATTTAAGGCCAGCAATAGGTTAAACATTGAAGCTGTTCTAATGGCTGGGGAGTAAGGCAATGGAGATTTCCTACATTCTACAAGAAGAACTAATTCCTTTGAATACTTGGCCAATTCAAAAAATTGATGTCATGTTTAAAAAGGCTGCCAAAAGGGAATTCTAAAGCCATTATTTTTTGCTTACTCCTGCATACCGCATGCTCATATATGGCCAAACTGGATATTACTCTATCCTGGAATTTGAAACAATGGCTTTTTGATTGAATCTAATTAGTCTCATTGTGTAAACAGCACATGGGGGACACCACCGTGGGCAGCGGTGGCCTAATGGTTAGGGAATTGGCCACAGGATTGGAAGATTGTGGGTTCAAACCCCTTACCAGTAGGTTGCCCTGAGGTACCCTTGAGCTATTGAGCGAGGTACCGTCCCCGTCACTGCTCCCCAGGCGCTTTCAATAGCTTTCCCCAGCTGCACGGTGTTTGCAAGGGTTAAATGCAGAGGTCCAATTTCGTTGTGGTTCACTGTGAGCTGTGCTGTGACCTCACAATGACAAGTTTAGTCACTTTCACTTTCATCTATCAGTGGGGGAATCCTTGCAATCTTGTGCAACTTGTTTTGTTATTCAAACCAGATGTGTCTTGGCACTCCAATGGAATGCTGTATCATTTCATAGAGAGTTTGTTTTTGTTTTTCCGTTATCATAGATCAACCACAAATGTACACATAGGCTACCCCTTATTTTCTTTTTGGGTTGCCCTCTTTTATAGCTTGTTTTCTTCTCTCCATGATGCATGCAGTACAGGGCCTGCAGCATCACTGAAAAATGTTTTTGGGTGTGTTTGCTGGACCTAAGCCATAACCCATCTGGACCTTTTTGTTGAAGAATTCTGCCTCATTTCAAAACAAAGGGGAAAACTTGAGTGTGAATGCATGCATATGTCTATTGGAGGGTTGTTTCTAGTTTTTTAAAGCTAAATTGCTCTATAATGCACACTGAAGTTGAACTGCCATGTGCCACCCAAACCACCCTGAGATGCAAATGCACATGCTTTGTAAATGACGCCTTCAGTTAAGCAGATGAACAGCCCATGAAAGATAAATGAGGTGCTGTGGACAGCAGCTGTGGTGAAGGCACTCCAGGTGAGCTGTCAAAAGGGTGAGAGAGAGAGAGAGAGAGAGAGCGAGAGAGAGAGAGAGAAGATTGGCGAGGAATCTTGAAGATTAAAGCATTTTCACATGCAATGCAGCAGAAAGAGTGCTATTTTTATCACAGAAAGCATTCGATGGGTCTTTTTAGCCCCCTGCATGTCTTGGCATTCCATTGTTTTGGCTCCATTTCACAACTGCCTGCTTCTGAAAGGCTTTTTCTCTGATCAGTTGTCCACACACTGTAGTCATACATTCTCTCACTGACCTTCATGGACTACTGTGCCACGACTGCTTTCTAAACTCTTCTTAAAACTCAAAGCTGTGGTTAGGGCTGCACCAATACTAGATGTTTTCCTCCCAGTAATGCTGTGCATTATTAAGAGTATAGCTTCTGCTTTCTTTAAGTTGCAAAGTAGCATTTGTTATAGTAAGTTAGACACTAATACTTTTTTGTTGCCTCTTAACAGCCTGTTTGGTTGGTACTGGATAAATGTATTAGCGTTTGTACCATCACAATAGTGATCCTGTTTAATCTCAGTCTTACTTTCATTGACATTACAGTGAAACTTTGAGACTTTGTCCCTTTTAACTTCTACATCTGCTTCCAGAATAGTTGGATGATGTGCATTTTGTTCATTTAAGCAAAAAACATTTTTGCTATTGTGAACAACCCCAACAATATTTGGTTGCAGATCATCACACTGGGATGTTATTAGAGATAACACTTGAACTTGAGTGTTTTATTGCATATTTCTTTTCTGTTTTTTTCTTAATTTACTTTAACATCATGTTTTTTTCAGTTGGTAGATCATGTATATTATATCAGCATGTGGAAATTAATTGAGCCTTCTGGTATTTTCTTATTACCATTTAAAAGATTAAATTTACCATTTATTACCTTTATCATTGGATGTAGTGTGATCATTTTTGAGTGAGCAAGTATGCATGCACTTTCACACTGCAATTCAGATCACTAAGTGCTTATTTCAAATGAAAAGTCAGTGAATTTTTAGATTTCATTAGATCACATTCTTTCCAGTATATATGATACCAGGTTTGAGAAATCACGTGAATAAAAGAGAAGACTACATATTCATGAATAATACTGTATGCAGAAATAGCAACTTTTATGTCCAAGGATTAAAGGGTTACATGGATCAGTTATATTGGAGAGAGTCATCACCCACTAAGGCATCTAGGCCACATTCTGCAGTCATGTAATTGGGAAAAAAGTTGTAGAAACAATGCACATAAACAAGTTGTTGTTGCTCTAATAAGTCCAGCATTAACAATGTCTTCCAGACCTAGTAAATATCAGTAATGAGGCTGAAAGTGCTCACTGCTTCATTTCACAAACAGTACATTAGGACTGATTACAGAGAGGGGAAGGTAAAGGTGTTCCCAGGAGGATTTTGGCCTTTGTGGGGTTATCAGTCATGTTCTGGGATGGCAAAAGCTTTCAGGAACTCAGGATTTGTCTCCCAGAAGGGGCCAGCTACTGTGAAGGCTGTGTATTCGGTTTGTTACCACAGCCGCTTTTTTTCAACTGCCAGCCCAAAGCAGTGTGCATGGTTGTAAAACAGCAGGGGTATTCCAGTAGCACAGTCTCAGCCAGAAGTGATTTCACTCCCTTTCAGCTCTTTGGACTCAACAGTGAAGAGCTGAGCCAACAGTTTGTTTGTTTAAAACCCAGATGTGACAAGGAAAGGGAGGGAGCCTGATTTTTCCTTTCAACATTGTAGAATGGGATTTAATGGATGTCATCAGTTGTTTGCTCTTTAAGTTCTTAAGTTCCTAAATGCAGTTATGGAATTTAGATAATTCAATTTTCTATCCAAAAAAACAGTAAATTAGAGATTGAGACATTAGAAAAAGATCATGAAATGAAATTATGTGCTTATTATCAAGTTTTAAATATTTCAGATGTTTGCTTTAGAAATAATGTTATTCAGAATTCATGTTAAACAGTCGCTGATTGTTTCGTAACTAATGTTTTTTTTTAAATAAAAAAGCTGATTTCTAGCCTGGATATGCTAGCTTCTGCTATGTTATGCTGAGTTAAAATAGACAAGTCTACTTATATTTAGGGATGAGAATTATAGAGACAGAATTTAATAGGTGATTTATTAGATTGCTCCCAAGGTGCTTTCAGTTAGTTAAATAAGTTATTGTTATCTGATTACTGTCAGATTTGTATCTTAGAGCTAAAATAACAATTTGTTGATCTGTTTGGGCTGCCACTTACATGATTAAGCTGTTGAAGTTGTATCTTCTGATACTCCTTAATTGGTAGGATCTGCCACCTAAGCCAAGGGCAGAGTTATTTTTAAGTAATCATTTCCTGTAGATGAGAATACATCTCAGCAGGTTTATAAAGCATCATAAACCATTGACAGTGTATTTGTATGGATCAAGAGCAATGCATGTGGAGTGTGACTGAGCTTAGTGTGCTTTATGTGGACTTTTATTGGCATTATAAATGACTGAAATGAACAAATCATTGTAATGATCATGTAAGCATGATCAAGTTCTGATGTTTACATGTCCTTTGTAGAAGCTTTCTTATCAGGTCTTATAAGTCACAGAATATTAATAAAACAAAGTAAATCTACAAAATTATAAAATGCCTTTTGCTTAAAGTATAGAGATGTTAAATTAAATAAAAGAATAAAACATTCACATACAGTAGGTCAGTTTCCATAATAGATTACACTTGATCTTTGACTGCCATATACTGCCAGTAGTGAATTACTTTTAATAATTTTATATAGTCTAGGATTTACTCCAGGGCAGAATTCTGCAATGTATGTCTCTTATACTCAGATCCGTTTTTTTAACTGATGCACTGAAATGAAGATAGAACTGCTGAAAACTGGAGGCTGGAGAGTAGAAAATTTTTTAATGAATAAGTAAGGCTTGTAAGAAACCTGTTTGCAAATTGCACTTCATTTTCCCTGCCTTATCGTCCTTAATGAAAGCTTTTTAACTGTTGCACAGAACAATTCATGCATCATGATTTCCATGAAGTTAATGTCAAAACATTGATCTACATAAAAGCTTAACGGTCTTAAAGTTGTTTGCTTATTTAACCTATTTTTTGCCCATTTATTTTTTTGTGTGCTTATCCAACAAACTAAGCTCTTTTGACCACATAGAAAACCGCAAATGGTTTTAGACTCATTTTCCAGGTGTTTCTTTCTTTGGCTTTGGGCACAACTTTGAGCCTAAATATAAGAAATAAACTGTTCTTTGTGATGAACCAGTAAGGCTAGAATCATCCTTGATTCAACCTATCCTTTTTTTGAGCTTTGCTGCCAAAAATGAACGAATGGATTCCTTTCAGGTAGGATTCCTTCAGCTCAAAACAGATTTCAGATTTTGGCTTCTTGGCTCCCACATTTGGTGATTTGAGGATTTATAAAGACATTAAATCTCAATCATCCTACTGGTGCTTTAAGTAGGTTATCAGATTTAACCATACAAAAAGGGTTTAGAACCAGTTACCATAAATATTCCACTTCCATTTCTGATGTCCATTTACTAGACTTACACTGCATGCACAATTATTAGGCTATTGAGTATTTTGACCATATCATCCTTTTTATGCATATATTCCAACTCCAAGCTGTATAAACTTGTGTAAGCTAATGGGATTTAGGCCTATTAGGTGAAGCATATTTGTGTAAAAAGATATAACTGATTCTGAAAAGTCAAAAATCATTAAAAAAAAAAAACATTCAGAGGGATGCAGCATATTTGAAATGGCAAGATACTGAGGTGTGATCACAGAACCACCAAATGGTTTGTTGCAAATACAACATATTTACTGCCAAAGATTTGAGAAGAATCAAACGTGAAGCTACCAGGAACCCATGATCCTCCAGTTCTGTCACATTCCAGAACTGCAACCTACCTGGAGTGGTCAGAAGTACAAGATGTTCAGTGCTCACCTCTGAACAGGATATATGAGTTGAAGCATCAAGATTATGTAAAAAAAATATCTCATGACAGATTTTTCAAATAAAGGTTTATTTGGACTGATGAGATGAGAGTGACAGAACTTTGAATGTTGGCAGCATGACTGGTAAAGGTAGAGAATTCACTGATATGATGGAGAGAAGGAAGGTTGACATTTTGTGTGTGCTAGAGACTAGATGGAAAGGTAGTAAGGCATAATGGAGGAGGGTTTAAATTGTTTTATGGTATGGATGGAAGGAGGAATGGGGTAGGTGTTATCCTGAAGGAAGAGTATGTGGAAAATGTTTTGGAGGTGAAGAGGGTGTCAGAGAGGGTGATGAATTTGAAGCTTGAAGTTGAAAATATGATAATGAATGTTGTTAGTGCTTATGCCCCACAAGTTGGTTGTGAGATGGAAGAGAAAGAAGAATTCTGGAGTGAGGTAGATGAAGGGATAGAGAGTGTACCCAGGGGAGAAAGAATGGTGATTGGTGCAGATTTTAATGGACATGCTGGTGAAGGGAACAGAGTAGATGAGTAGGTGATGAATAGATATGGTGTCAAGGAAAAAATGCTGAAGGACAAATGGTTGTAGATTTTGCAAAAAGGATGGAAATGGCAGTAGTTAATACTTATTTTAAGAAGAGGGAGGAGCACAGGGTGACATATAAGAGAGGAGGATGCTCACAGGTGGATTATATCTTTGAAGAAGGGTCAGTCTGAAGGAGACTGGAGATTGCAAAGTAGTGACAGGGGAGAGTGTAGCTAAACAGCACCGGATGGTGGTCTGTAGGATGACCTTGGAGGTCAAGAAGAGGAGGAAAGTGAGGCAGAGTCGAGGATCAAGTGGTGGATGCTAAAGAAGGAGGACTTCAAGACGGAATTCAGGCAGGAGTTAACATGGCACTGGGAGGTGTTGAAGAGCTCCCGAATTGCTGGGAAACTACTGCAGAAGTGGTAAGGCAGACAGCTAGAAACTTGTACTTGTTGTGACACCTGGAATGAAAAAGGAGAATAAGGAAACCTGGTGGTGGAACCAGGAATATGCAGAAGAAGAGGGAGGCAAAGAAGAAGTGGGACAGTCAGAGAGATGAAGAAAGTAGACAGGAGTACAAGGAGAAGAACCGCAGGGTGAATAAAGCAGTGGCGAAGGTCAAAGATAAGGTGTTTGGTGAATTGAATGAGAGGATGGACAACAAGGAGGGAGAAAAGGACATATACCGATTGGCTAGATAGAGAGACAGAGCTGGGAAAGATGTGCAGCAGGTCAGGAACATAAAGGATAGAAATGGAAACGTATTCACAGGTGAACAGAGCGTGTTGAGCAGATGGAAGGAGTACTTTGAGGGGCTGATGAATGAAGAAAATGAGAGAGGGAAGATTGGATGATGTGAGGAGAGTGAACCAGGAAGTGCAGCAAATAAGCAAGATGGAAGTAAGGGCAGTGATGAAGAGGATGAAGAATGGAAAGGCCGTTGGTCTAGATGACATACCGATGGAAGCATGGAGGTGTTTAGGAGAGATGGTGTGTAGGGTGGCGGTGGTCCAGTGGTAGGATACTTGCCCAAGAGGTCCCAGGTTCGAATCCCACCTCTGGCACCACCACCACTGGGTCCCTGAGCAAGACCCTTAACCCTGAATTGCTCCAGGGGGACTATCCCTGTAATGAGGACATGGAAGTCGCTCTGGATAAGAGCATCTGCTAAATGCCGCAAATGGAAATGTAAATGGCAGTTGAGTTTCTGACCAAATTGTTTAACACAATCTTGGAACGTTAGAGGATGCCTGAGGAGTGGAGATGAAGTATACTGGTACCGATTTTCTAGAATAAGGGTGATGTACAGAGCTGTGGTAACTATAGAGGGATAAAGATGATCAGCCACAGCATGAGGTAATGGGAAAGAGTAGTGGACGCTAGGTTCAGAGGTAGGGATTAGTGAACAGCAGTATGGTTTCATGCCGAGAAAGAGCACTACAGATGCAATGTTTGCTTTGAGGGTATTGATGGAGAAGTACAGAGAAGGTCAGAAGGAGTTGCATTGTGCCTTTGTGGACTTGGAGAAAGCATATGACAGGGTGCCTGGAGAGGAGTTGTGGTTTTATAGGAGGATTTCAGGCAGGTTGGAAGGGGTGGAATGGGTTAAATTCATTTAAATTTAGCCATCCCAGGTTGGTATACAGCAGGTTAGGTCCACCCATTCAGAAAAAAACATTATATAAAGAAGAATTTATTTAAGAAAAATAGACAGGTCAACTGGTTTATATATAGATTTTCAGCTTTTTAATTTAAGGAAGGGTTGAAACTTAGTTTAAAGCTAACAGATTTTATGTGGCAAGTAGCCAGTTTCTTTCTCCAATAATTATATTAAGACGAAGCTATCATAATTCTATGTGATAATAAATAAATATCACTGTATTAACCAACTGTATTAACCAACTCTACAACACAGTAACATATATATATATATATATATATATTACAAGCAAAGCTTTGTCCTTTGTTTGTCCAAATCATCTCTTTTTGAATGTAATCGTATAGCCATATCTTACCACTTAATTTAGGTTCGAATCCCACCTCTAGCACTACCACCACTGGGTCCCTGAGCAAGACCCTTAACCCTGAGTTGCTCCAGGGGGACTGTCCCTTTAATTATGACATGGAATAAGTCGCTCTGGATAAGAGTGTCTGCTAAATGCTGTAAATGTAAATGAAAATGTAATTTACATATGCTTGACTTGCTGTTGAGTTCTGACTGTGGTGAACTGTCATCTAGTGAAATCAGATTGATAGAGGTCAGAGATTTACGTTTCTGCAAGCATGAAAATCAAGGGTAGGAATAACTACAGTAAGGCCACAACTCTCTTTTAATACTACCTGTCCTGTGGACATAAGTCCTTCCCCCTTGCCTGCTGTTTGTTTTTAACAGCACGTCTCTTCAAACTCGACCACTCCATCTCTGTTTCCTGTCCCCTCCTGTTCCTCCTATTCCTATTCTGTGCTCTCTGTCTGCCTCATTCTGCCCCAAATGATGCACCCCCTATTTTGGTCCAGCAGTGCTGAGCTGCCCAGGCACCTGCAATGAGGTGTTTACAACCTCTGAAGGGATTTTTACCTCCCCATGCTACCCATCTGACTACCCGTCGAGCCAGTCCTGCGCGTGGACCCTACAGGCTCCGGCTGGCTTCATCGTGCAGATCACTTTCCTTGACTTCGAGGTTGAGGAGGCACCTGGCTGCATCTACGACAGCGTCACAGTCAACACTGGCTCAGCCAGCGTTAAGTTTTGTGGCCTAACGGCTAACGGACTAACGCTCAACTCCACTGGAAATGTGATGATGGTGACCTTTAGTTCAGATTTTAGTGTCCAGAAGAAAGGCTTCAGTATCAGTTACAGGCAAGGTATGTTCAAAGGTACCTTGTTTTAGACATTAATATTAATCTAAGCAGTTTGTGTTGGAACCCCATTTGTTTTTTTGTTTGTTTGTTGCTTTTTTTTTTTTCAAGGAGTTCAAAATCTGCCTCAACAGTTACACTTATTTTTTCACTTCACTGAATCAACCATTATACATCACACTACCGATAGTGACAGTTAACACCATTGCTAAACACCACTGTCTTATTTCTTATCACCCTGTTTTTTTTCTAATCACAATACTATATTTCTGTAGCTTCTCCTAGTACCATGCTTTTTAGATTATCTTCTGTGCGCAGGGTTTTCTGCATTGCTGAGAAAATGAAATTGTGTATGTGACACTGTATGCAGCCTAAAGTCAGTGGGTGCATATTTAAGGGATTACTGTGGAATAATAAACCCTTAATGTGCTGTTGATAATCCAAGGCTCAGTCTAAATGACTTCTGCTTTTTGAGTGTTAACAAAAGCTGGACACTGTAGACTGTGGTCATGTGCAGTCCATTTCAACTGGATTACATAAACGAAAGAAATCTTAAAATGAACCTCTTTTCAGAACAAGTCATGCCTAATTAATTCATTCCAGTCTTAAAATCCCAAACTGTTATGACTGTTATGGGATTTGTGGAATAGTGTTATTTTTGTGTCATTTTTACAGAGTCCTGTTTTAGGAAATATTCCAGTAACTTGTAAATTAATAAATTAATAACAATGCTAATGACACTGCATGCTTAAAGCAGGAACGTTTTATCTTTTAAAAGTTAACAAAAAAATCATGCAAACTCCATCTTAACTGTATAAAATAACTGCACTTTGATTGCTTGGCAGTGATTTGCATGATTTCTTTAAAAATTAAAATGATATGGTGAAGGTCAATTAAACAAAATTAAGCAAACTGACTTTTTTGAGTGAAGGCAGTGCATAATTAGGATATTCCCTCACTTATCATGCAAACAAGTCACTTTACGAAACTATGCACTTCCAATGCACTCACTGGATATCAAGGTTAAACACACTTTGTGAGACTGCTGTTGTTCCAGGTGACATTATTATTTTAACTGCAGGTTCAGTTAATTTCTTGCTGCTCTGGATTGCTATCAAGCATGTTTGCAGTTATTATTGAGAATGAACACCTCAATGCTGGCTAAGTAACCTGATTTTTAGTCCAGTTACACCAAGTGATGAAGCTGAAATGGGTGAGTTTATTGCATGCTCTGGTGTTAAGCAAGTTTTAGAGGCTTAGAGTCCCTGATCACTCTGATGATACTTAAATAGACGCTATTTCCTCTGCTCTCACTGTACCGGCACTCAGTGCTGTTTAGACAGTGCCAGCAATCTGTTGAAGGTTGCTAGATTGGTCATGAGGCCTGGAACAGAGTTATAATAAAAACGTTATTTATTACAGATTCATTTCATTTAAAGCTAAATAATGATAAATAAATATTACTACTACCTAATGGCATTAAGCATTCTTCTATTAGTAATAATATTAATTATTAAAAACAGTGACAATAACAATAATACAAATAATTAATAAATATTAATATTCATAATAAAAGTAGTAAATATTCTTTCTAATTCTTTTTTTATCATGCTCGTTGATTATTTTAATCAAAATGTGTTATAAAAAAAATCTGACAATGGAAATAGAGAGGCAATTGCTGCCTCTCAATTAAGTTAAAATAACATTACCAAAATGCAAACTAATTTGATCCAAACAGTACTACTGCAACACCATGATGAAAGCGTAAAGTAAATGTAATTGTAAAATCTTAAACTTTGAGCAGAGATTAGGCAGCTTAGCAAAAACACTGGTAATGGTTGGAGAGGTGTTTTTTTCCACTGCAGGTCGACTCTCTCAGCCAACAGAAACAAACTCCAGGACCAATTTGGAACAGTGTTAAAACAAGATGTGTCAGCACATATGGTATTACCTTTTCTTTCAGTGAAGGAAAGCTTTGTTTCTGTCCCAGTCAGACTGTTTTCAGTATAATTTAATCAGACAGTCACAGGGTATTGTAAAGGTGTTCTTGTAATACTAAGGGAAAAAAATCATAGAATATGTAATTGCTTACAGACATTTTACTAAAAACAGTCATACAATAAGCACTATGAGTTTAAAAAGTACTTTGAGCACATTTCTATTTTTTTTCCATTATTATGTTAACTAAAACCAAAAAACAAAAAAATTATTTATTTTTTCTTCTTCTCCAGTCGCAGTGGCACTGAGGAACCAGAAGGTCACCTTGCCACAGAATTCCAAAGATGTGATTAAAATATCCAGCACGGTATCCATCCCTGTGCTGAGCGAGTTCACACTATGCTTTGAGATTGCTCGCTTGACCCAGAAAGGCACAGAGACTTTGTTCACCTACTTGGATGCTAGCAAAAAGACCAAACTGTCCTTCGGCTGCAATCAGAATAACGTGGAGCTGGTCATAGACAGCACTAAGTGTGCCATCACCGAATTGGTCACCCCTACAGACTTCACCTCTGAGCTGCAACACTTCTGCCTCACCTGGTCGAACACCAATGGGAATGTGGCTGTGAACTTTAGAGGCAACCACCGGTCTAAGGTCTACTCAACCTTACAGCACCTGACTGTGGATACTGGAGGTTCTTTTGAGCTGGGGAGTGGAGGAGGAGTGGGGCAGAACTTCAATGGTATCATCTACAACTTTCGTCTGTGGGATTCTGCCTTGACCTCATCAGACCTGAATGCACTCACCTGTGATGCCTTAGGCAACATTGTTGATTGGAGCAACAGCTATTGGGTCATCCCGGCCTCATACGCACAAACCGACCCCAATCTCAGCTGCAGTGAGTAAACATATTAAGTGCAAGCTAGTTCAATTAAAAGCAAATATTTTTCTTGCAGGTGTTAACATTAAAGCTGTATGAGTAAAAAGTGTAACAATGTAATATCCCAATACAAATATCTGGTAATATACACAGAAATGTGCCAAACATTCTGCTCATTACAATATGTGATGCAGGTGCTTAGTTTGCCATCAACAAACAATCCTCTTGTTCATGTTCTTACCTTATACTCTTCTTTTTCAAATACCTTGAGAATATCAAATACTGCAAATATATATTTATAGTGTTTTCCAAAGCCAGATTTCTATTCTTTATTCTGTTCTTCTCAATATTATTATTATTATTATTATTATTATTATTATGTTTGATTTATTTTATTCTACTTCTTCCTCTTCTTCTTCTCCCTTCTTTTCTCTGTTTAAGTAAGTGAGTAATATGATTATTTATTGGATTTCATTTTTCATTTTCTTGGTTAATCAATATTTCTTCAGGGGCCATGGCAACAAACCACTAAACAAAGCAAACAAACAAATAAAAACAACAACAGCAAAACAAATGTTTAGATTTCCAATAATTCTAAAATGTTTTACTGGAAAAAATTTAAAAAAATTATTTGCCAAAATATACTGATTAAAATACATATGAAAGGCATGTGGGAGGAGCTAAAGACTTTGTTAAACAATAATATCTGATCATTATATTTTAAAGTTTATCTGTTATTTGTTAGGCCAATCATTTTTCAATCTTTGGCAGTAAACCTAAATGACATGAAATCATTTTGTTTAAATCATTGTTTAGGTAAAAAGCTTTATTTTCTTAGAGTTTTCCTAGAGTTTTTTTCCCCATTATATGTTTATTATTTATGGATCTAATTAACATTGTAGTTAAGACAGAATGTACTCCCTTTTTTTCAGTATGATATTTTTATGGACGGATTTTATGGCCTTGTTAGGCAACAAAAAGTTGAAATTGTAAAGGCATGGACAGGTTGTATAATATAATATGTTGTTTTGTTTTTTTTTAATCTTCACACTGCAAGGACAACTTAATACAAATAAAGGCCACAAAAAGAGTAAAAAAAAAAAGTAATAAAAGTAAAATAATCTGATTTAGAGGCTGCTTACGATTAAATTAATTTTATGTAATTTTTAAATAAAACTTGCCAAAGTTTGCCAAATGTCTCTTACATCTAACAATGCTATAATTTTGTTAGTGTCTGAAGTGATTTGGTGTTTGTCAGAAGCCATATCTTCTCAGAATCTGGCTCTTCTCCTCCGCATATATACATTTGCCCCACCATGCTTTCTTTCATATCTTTGTCCTGCAGCAGACAACCTGATTTTGACTCAGTGAACTGTAATACCAAGAAAAAGGGGAAAAAAGCAGATTTTCAGTATGAGCCAGTATCGTCTACCATACATTGTTGCATAGATATCATTTAAAGTCTCTTTCGTTGGAAACTCAATATATGCAGTACAGCTTGGGTTAAATAACTTTTGTGAATGTTGTTTGAAACTAAAGGGACTAAAATCAAATGGTTTTTGATTTCTGAGTTACAGTCATAACATTTCCTATTTACTGAGGATGATTGGTGTGCACGTCCTGTCCGAACATTTGGTCTTTGTTAGTTTTGGATGTGTCGCTGGGTGGGGAAGGATTAGCCCTAATTCTCTAAAGCTAAACTGATAAATGTTAATGTCTTGTAACACTTTGCCAGCAGGGTTTGATGCTGGCATGCAATAGGAAACTAAAACACCCAACAGTCTAATTCCCCATTTCCAGTACATTTAATACCCCCACACATGAAAATAGTTAGCAGCATTAATGTTTCATTTTTCTAGTGATATGTAAATATATTGCAGATCGTGAAGTGATGCAGCAGACATATGTGCTTATTTCCATGTCAGTGTTGTCTTGTATGTTAAATGAGTTGCTTGTGCTGACTGCTGTCCAAATGACACTACTAATTTCTCATCTTCTTTTTACAGTCTGTTACCCAAATTGCATACATTTAACAACAACTGCTTCATCTAGTGGTGAGTGTGCTGCTAACATGCTGATCACCTTGTCAAGCTGCTTGCGGTCCATGCCTTGACATATGTGCATGTTAGTTGTTTTACACAGTGTTCATCACAACAGTGAAATGCATTTTTTTACACTGAGCAAAACATATTAACACTATAGCATTGTGTGAAATGTACTAAACATCTAATGTTGGCATTCATTGATGCATGATATGATATAAAGATTGGTCTGAGGAAAATACACTTACTGGCCACTTTATCATACACCTGCTTTTTGATTAGCTTAAAACTAATATTAATTTGTTTACTATTCACTAGCCCTTTATCAGTGATTGGTTTCTGACCGCAAGAAACAAATATTTTTGTCTGCCATCATTCTCATGTTCAACCCAGGAGTGAAAATTACATGTCTGGAAATTTAATCAACTTCAGTCAGTCTGATATACTCTCATGAACACAACACACAGCCCTATGCCGTCACTTTTATACGGAGAGTGATTTTTCATTGATGGGAAGAGGATGACTGATTAATGGTGCCACAGCAGCTCTGTTATGTAAGCTTACATAGTGCACCTATGAGGTAATTGTTTCTGATAAAATGGCCAATAAGTGAACATAAAGCATGTGGTCTTAATGAACTGTCAACAATGTGTTTAATTCCTGCATATCAATGAACATCAAATTTAAAAAAAGAAAGCTCTATCTAAAATTATAAAACTCAGAGTATTGCTCTGAACCCTACTCACAGTAGGGTTGATGTATCCTCGTGTTGTTAAGTGAAGGAAATTCATGAAATGAAAACTGAATGGTTTCCATGTGCTGGCAAGAACATAATGTGAACAGTGAATTTGTCCTTTGCATTTAACCCATCCAAACACAACGATAGAGAACACACTAGGAACAGGAACAGTGGGCTGCAATGCCAGCACCCAGGAGCACTGTTCGGGATGGTATCTTGCTTAAGGATACCTCAGGAAACCCTACAAACCCAGCAACCCCATGTGAACCCCACAGTCATGAGGCCTAGTCCCAAGCCACTAGGCCACTGCCCTAGTGTCACCCTAGTGTATATATTTAAAGGCATCAGTCAGGCCTTTTGCTGTCCTTAACCCTAAAAAAAAAAGGAAATGTATTTTTTTTCAAGACATAAAAAATGTCCCAGAGTCAGACTCGAGGAGGACACATTTTTATTCTTTTTACTGGGTTCACAACTGGAAGAGGCCCTCTTGAACCCCTAGGCAGACAGTTACTCACAGGAGCCATCACATAACTTCCTTCTTTCGGATGTGGCCAGCTGTGCTTGTGATGTTGCCGTTCCATCAAGAAGCTTGTAAAGTTGGGCCCAGAGCACAATGAATGCTGTCACTAATAAGCAGGCTTTCCAAACCCCTCCAACTTCCCACCCCTGTCTTCTCACTGGGTACTCTTCTAAGTTTGCTTTTGGTCATTTGATGAACTTTTGTAATCTTCAAGAGGATGTTGGTACTTAAGTGCTTGTATCCACTGCCCAAAAACCCTGTCAAGAAGACTATTTTTAATGCTGCAGCAAAGGAAACCCAGTTGTTGTTGTCCAAACCCAATAAAAAGTGGCTCTCTCCTCACAATGTGTCTTAAAGCCTTGACCCAAAGGCACACAAAGAGTAGACACTGTAGAATAATATCCTCTAAGACTGAGAATGGGTTTATTTCCTACTTTTTAGAGTTTTAGCAATGAATTTAGTAGTAATATAATACTAAAGATCAGCTAGACCTCATTGATCTCATTCTAGCTTTCATTCATTTCAGCGTTTGCATTTATAGGTAAAGTAATACTTTTAAGTAGGGTTTGAAGCAGGTAGAGACCCTTGTAACAGTAGGCAGCTGCCGCAGCAGGTCTACTCCAGTCACATATGCAGAGGCTCTTAAAAAGTGTTGTGCTGCTTTTTTTATGATGTGGTGCAGCTTCAGACCTCTGAGTAGTTCCATGTCCAAGGATTGCCTCAGCTCAGTCTTTTTAAGAGCCTTTCTTGACCATCCATTCCCTCAGTCTTTTTGCTGTTTGTCAAAAGTGCTCAGGTATTAAATATATTTTTCTGTTTATACCTTTAGTTATTTCCTTTATAGTAAAACAAATTTCTAGCCCATTTAAAGTACTTTCACTGTTAAATGAAAATTATTCAACGTGGACTTTTTCAGTCTTATTTTAATATTACCCTACTTAAACACATAGAGAAATCACACTTTCTATGTATATTTTTGTTGAGAATGTGAAATAAGGTCTTCTTGTAAAAGTTTCCATGAGTTTTAAAACTATTATAGTCATATTAATAGTATAACTTCACTGCTGTTGTAATGAAATCCATTTATGTTTATGTGATTCAGCATTCCAAGTTATGTTTGTTATGCAAACAATGAGATATAAGATTTCTTACTTTACATATAGCAAGTGTCTTATTATTTAAAATCATTTATAATGTGGCGTATTAATACTGTAATCAATTATTTGGGGCTAATATCTGATCTAATGGTGACTCTGCAGCCAGTGTGAGTGCAGATATCAAGCTGCCTATTTTGCAACAGAATTTGAAAAATGGCAACATGCCAGCATGATATGCTCTTACTTACGCTCTAGAGAGTCCCACTGAGTCCCACTAAGAAATGACCTGGAAAATTGACCTAGCACACATTGTGCTTTTGAAAACATTGGTGATGAAGTTGTGAAGATCGAAGATGGATTAGCTCTTGTATTTGAGAATAGATATCTGTGTTGTTGAGAGGAGGTGACATTCCTGGGCAAGACTTCAAACTAGGCTTTGAATCAAGCAGTGGTGCAGCAGAGTGATTAAATTCCACCTCTGACACACTGATGCCGGTACTTCTGAGCTGACATTTTGGGGCAGCATTCCATTTTCCAGACCCAGAGGAGTGTGGATAAACATCAGACCTTTTTACAATGCTTGTTTTCCTGCATAGACTAGCAGTGGGGCTGGGGTTAGGAGTGTGGAGAGAGCAAAACATTTGGTTTAAATTAAAAAACAGTAGTTTTTTTTTTAAGGAAAACAAAAACATTAGATATTTGGGGATTGAAGCCCCCAGTAACAAATGCCACAGGTCTGTATTTGCCCCAAAATATTGATTATATTTTCAGAAAGTAGCAGAGAGTAATATATGAATACTTTAAAAAGTATTCACCCCATGCAATACCCTTTTATTGAATAAATTAATAAAGTGATGGTCAATATAATTAGCATTTTTTGACAAGAACAGACAAGAATTTTAAGGTCAAAGTGAAAGTGAACATTCTCGTCATTGTGAGTAAATGGCACAGCACACAGTGAACCACAACAAAATTACACCTCTGTTACCCATGCACACAAACACGTTCCTACTAAGAAATGTCAATCAATTAAAATTCAATAATAAGTGATGGCATACAAATTTTCACCCCTTCAAGTGAGTATTTGATAAATTCACCTTTGAACACTATCACAGTGAATAGGTCTCAGGCTTGCACATCTGGACACTGGAATTTAACTCCTTTCTTCTTTGCTAAATTGCTCAAGCTCTTTAAGGTTCACAGGGATTGGGCGTTAACAGACCTTTTTAAGTCCAGCCACAAAATCTCTATTGAGTTGAAGTCTGCATTTTTCCTTGGCCACACTAGAACATTCACTTTGTTTTTTTAAAGCATTTCTGTGTCATTTTTTGCCTCATGCTTATGGTCCTTGTCTTGAGATTTTTTTTTTTT
This sequence comes from Hepsetus odoe, assembly GCA_017165825.1. Classification (NCBI taxonomy): domain Eukaryota; kingdom Metazoa; phylum Chordata; class Actinopteri; order Characiformes; family Hepsetidae; genus Hepsetus; species Hepsetus odoe. Next base: position 11,332,708 of record CM029370.1, on the reverse strand, counting down.
TTACAGACTGATTGTCCTATAAGATTTCATTAAATTTTGCTGCATTCATTTTAACCTTTATGTCTACAAGCCTTCCAGGGCTTGCTCCCAAGAAGCATCCCTACAGCATGAAGAACTGAACTTTGTAGACACAGGTGTACTGTAGTTACACTACAACCACTTGAGATACATTCACTGAACTGGTGATCTCCATTTCACTAATTGCGGATCTAGTAGCAACCAAATGGCTAGACTTCTTTAGAATTAAGTCAGTCACTTTAAAGGAGGTGATTGTTGATTCAGTCACATATTTTGCATTATATGTTTTTAATTAGTTAACACACCTTTGTAGAAATCTGTTTTAACTTTGACTACTGAAATTCTTGTCAAAAAAGCCATAATTTTTAATTTAACATTTTTTTAAATTGCTTGGAATATTGTTAATCCTAGAAAAATAAAAATGGTGTGACATAAAATTTTTTAAACTGAATCCAAAATTCATTTAGGGTATCAGTTCACTCCCAGAGTATCTTCAAGCATTTCTTCTTTAAACTATTCTAAAAGTATTTGTTTGTAAATACATACATACATTATAAGTAAGCCCTGTCTGAAAGGGTATCAAGTCAGACATTTGCATGAGTAGGAAAAAGTGCAGTAAGACTGAGCAGTGACTCCAATAAGAAAAGATGTGTGGTATATAAAAAAGTTAAATTTAATGCTGCAAAAAAGTGCTTTTCACTGTTTGATGTCATTTTTTTTGTGGGAATAGTGTTACTTGTTTTTAAGTTAACTTGTTCATTTGTTTTTTCAATCTATTCATAGGTACCGCCACACCATATACTACTCCACAGACCACCAGTTGTTCTTCCTCTGGACTGGGCTGCCCAGGTATGCCAAAACTGCATTTTCCAAGTTTAGAAATGTTTTCCCACATACAGTTGTGCTGATCGACAATAATACTGTCATCAGAATCTTTCATGAAAGTGAAAGTGACTATTCTCATCATTGTGAGAAACAGCACACAGTGAGACACAATGAAATTCAGCCTCTGCTTTTTACCCATACACACACATGCAGCAGGGGGCAGCTATTTAAAGCATTCAAACAGCAGTGATGGGGACGGTACCTTACTTAAGGGTACCGCAGGGCAAACTACTTGTCTGGGATTCGAACCCAAGACTTTCTGCTCCTGGGGCTTAGTCCCTAAACACTAGGCCACCGCTGCCCCCTTTATAATAAGAGTTATTATGGTACTTTGCTAATCCTCTGTCCAAATTCTGACAAGTAATGATTCTCATTTGTAACCATAATTCATGACCTTTTGAGAAAATAGACTGCTCAGTTGTGAAGTCTTACAACAACATGACTGATTTTAATACAGAACCCTAAAAGTTTCATCACATTAAAGAAACCCCCTTAACATTGTGACTAGCCAGCAGACTTCCCTTATCTATGAACCATGAAAAAATGCCCCTGGCAACTTGTAATAGTCATTAAAGGTCACGGTCCAATTCCCACTGCCTCTTCTGTCTTGCAGTATAACCACAGTTTATGCTGTTTGTCTCCTTTGCAAGGGCACATAAATTACAATGGACTTTTACAGATCATCAATACATTTATAAGTTTGATGTCGTACTGAAGACTTGATGAAATGAACAAACATAAGAACTACAAAGCACTGCCATAGAGCATAACATAAACACCTTTTTCCAGATTATTTTATTTTCTGACAAAAGTATAAGGTATAACCTTTGTGTTTTTCTTGTAGTTAATAGCTGCAGCATTATCTTTCATTATGAAAATGAATGTTCTTTATTCTTAGGACATCACATGAGTGTTTTTTTTAGTACCCATAGTCTTAGCAGAGAGAAAAGGAAATAGTCTGGTCAGTGAGGTGTCATATTACTTAGTTTACTGTCAGGTTTAGACAATACTTTTAATTTTAATCTCTATTGCCATGATCATTACACTCAAAACCATTCATTTGCTCCATGGATTATTCTTGCATTTTCAATACCACCCTAACCTCCATTTAATGCCAGTGTAACCTTTCTCCATTCCTGCCACCAGCAGCTTTAACTACTACCGCCCCATCCATTGTCACCACTAACATGATTTCTACTAATGCAACAACCAACGGTAAGCATTCGCCCTCGCCTTCCTTGTTTTTTTTTTTTTTCACCCTGCTGCATATTTCAGCCCTTTGTTTTAAGAACAAACATTTTAAAGGTTGTTTTTAATGCTGTAATCAAATAAATAATTTGGTAAAATGTCTAATTTACACAATTTTCTATGTAACCTAGATATAGTCAATTATTTAAAACATCTGATGTCCAGTTTTGTTCTTGTTTTGCTCTTTCTGTAATGAGGCTCTTGTAGCTAATGAATGCTAGATTCACCACAAAAGCCTTTTCCACAATTGCAGCCCCAAACCTTCTCTCAGTCTACCCCAACAACAACCAAGTCTTCATTAAGGTGGCACTGACATGGGGAGTTGGTTTAGAACACGTTAACAAAAGGGAATAAAGCTGATCAAAAATTATCCATGCATCCTAACGGCACTGATGTTTTCTGGAAGGACTATTTGATTATTTTTATATCTCACAGTAAATCATACTGTCTTATAAACCACATCCACTCAACTGCAGCACCTTAATGGAGAGCTGAATGTGACATTTTTTATCGTATATTTTTATAGAAGCACTTTTTGTGATTTTGACATCCAGTTTTTGGGCACCAAACATGTGGCTGATTTACAACACCTGAGGTTTGTGGGAAGATGTGTAAAGCCATTTTCACAAATGAAAATATCCATTCCTGATTTTCTGATTCTGACTTGCCCAATCACACTTCACAACAGTTGCAGTTCACAATTTTAAAACTTTTTGGAAGTCATCTAGTGTTCTAGAATTAGTCTGTGTGATTTTGTGGTACCTGGGTAGAGCTTGCAGAAGGCAGGACATACACTTGTGTAGCCAATTCCAATTTTGGGCTTAAATGAGTCTCTTGACATTCCTTGAATTTGTCTGTTATTTCCAATGCTGGCCCTTACCAGGTATTTGGTTTCTTCCGGATTTGTGCCAGTCACATAATAACATCAGCTCTGTTCTATTTACACATGGATCTAGTGGGGCATTCCACAGACCTCTTACTTGGGGGCAGGAAGGGTAAACCTGTTTTGGTCCGGGTGAAATAGACATTTGTGTTTCCATATACAGCTCCCAAGGGTAATGTCCTGAAAACTTCAGGATTGTTATGCATGCTTGACAGGGGCTTTATTTAGATTTTTCAACAAACAATTATTTGATTAGTTACATTATTTGACTGGTAAGTGCTATCCTCTGATTGAGTATATAATAAATTTGAGTGTTTTTTTTTTCACAGTTGATTAACTTATAATTTCATGCCCATTTAATGTTATTTTTAATATTATGATCATTATTTGACATGCCTTTTTTGACAGAGTTAAATGAATGAATGTGTCCACTGTTTACAAAAAAACAGACATATTAAGATGATGCTATTTACATGTAATTTATAAACTCAGCTCATTGCTGAAAAGTTTATTGAAACTGATGAAGCAGAAAATTTGCTACCTACATTAGAGATATTACTGTATGTAGAGTATTAAAGATACTCCATTTACATGTCACAAGGTTTGATGCGGATGCATCAAAATGCTCAATAATTTTCTGTTGTCTTCATCCACTCTTTCTACTACCATTTTATACACAGCAACTCCTAACATTTCTTTAACCACAACCACTGGTAAGCAGTGAATTTTAGCACCTTCACCTTATTGTTTCTAACCTTATGCAATTTCTCTAGCATGTGTGTTCTAACCACGCAAACACTGTCCATTATTTAATCACTAGTTCAAACTACATCATCATCCACTACTACAGCTATTACACCAACCATCACCAGCACTAATGGTAAGCTATCTGTATCAACTGATTTCACCCAAATCCCTCGGCAGTATTAATTATCTGGAGGATGTCAGTGTCCATAGCTTTTAATTTCTGTGCTCAAACACAGATTCCACTTATTTTATTTGCCAGGTTCAAATGAGCTTCCAAACATTCCAAACATCTATACATCAGCTGCCCATGACTGGAGTTGTGCAAGCATTTTGCATTTTTGCTCTTCTCCCATTTTCAAGAAATGTATATGTCTAGTGTAGCACATTGTGACTTCTTCTGTGTCTTTAACTGTCTGCTACTGCTACTATAACTAGGATGCCACTAGTGAGCAACCTTATTTTTTTATTAATCATTATTAATGAAATAATAATTAAAAATGAAAGATTTTATTAAATATTCTGCTCTTTTTGGTGTTCACCTGTGCACTCAGAATATATGTCAGGATATATTGCATGGCGGTTATTAGTCTGTTTTCACAAGCTACATCATTTTAGGTTTTATTAGACTTATGTGCCTTTTAAGTGGTCTTGTAGTGAGAGTAGGGAGCAGCCTGAGAACCTCTCCTGGAGAGGAGAGAAATGAGTCAGTAGGATTAAGACACATACATGAATATGATTTAAAGCATGCAGGGAGTAGAGTGATCTGTGACAGACAGATAGTAAGCAAGAGTGTTAGAGACTTTCAGTGGTAAAATACACTAACATTTGCGTTGGGAGTGACAAGGATGGACAGGATTAGGAATTAATACAGTACTGTGCAAAAGTTTTAGGCAGGTGTGGAAAAAATGCTGTAAACAAAGAATGCTTTAAAAAATGGAAGTGTTAATCATTTATTTTCATCAATCAGCAAAATGCAGTGAATGAACAAAAGAGAAATCTAAATCAAATCAATATTTGGTGTGACCACCCTTTGCCTTCAAAACAGCATCAATTCTTCTAGGTACACTTGCAAACATCTTGGAGAACTAACCACAGATCTTCTGTGGATGTAGGCTTCCTCACATCCTTCTGTCTCTTCATGTAATCCCAGACACACTCGATGATGTTGAGATCAGGGCTCTGTGGGGGCCAGAAGAATTGATGCTGGTTTGAAGGCAAAAGGTAGTAACATCAAATATTGATTTGATTTCGATTTTTCTTTTTTTCGCTCACTTTGCATTTTGTAAATTGATAAAAATAAACAATCATTATTTATATTTCTGAAAGCATTCTTTGTTTACAGCATTTTTTCACACCTGCCTAAAACTTTTGCACAGTACTGTATATTAGTAGGACAGCTCAGATTGGAAGGTTGACAAAGTTAAGCGAGAAGCGAGATTGCGAGACTAGGAGTACATTAGGAAAAGGATGTTAATGATGGAGCTGCCAGACAACAGGAAAGAGGAAGGCCAAAGAGGAAGATGTAAAGAACAGGAATGACTGGAAAAGGACAATATGCTGTTGTGACCCCTAACAGGACTAAGGAAATAAGGTCTTCAATCTCAGTCCTGCTTCTCAACTAAGCTGTTCAGCTGTCAAACATCAAATGCAATCATGACATTTTTAGAACGTTGATGGCTGACTGTTGGTGGGGGTCCGTGCAGTGTTTATGAGAATTTTGTTGGAATTTTTTTGGTTTATTAATTTGATTACAGTAGTTTTTGACAGTTATCTGTGAGAGAGTGAAATGAATAACAGCACTCTCAAGAGGGCATACATAGTAGCTTCATTTATTTATTTTTTTGCATTATTAATTTGCATTATACCTATAACTTACAACTACTCACTAATTATCATAATGACTTAACCTCCTTCCATAACTTCTATTACCACTTAACTATTACCACTTTAAAGGAAAATGCAAAGTACCCTTTAAGTGATATTTGAATCCTTCAAATATTTTTATAAATATATATATACTTAAATAATTCATTCATATTTTACATTAAGAATATGCATAATTATGTAAATGGTAATCTTGTCTTGCTCCTCCCCACTTTCCTGCCCAGCTTGCTGTTTATCCTTTGGTAAAAAGGGAATACAGCCCTCATTATTTGAATGGATTGGTAGATTGGTACCACTCAAGGTAGCTGCATTAAATATACAAGTGTATAAAAGAAGATATACCAAATGCAGTGACCAGCAATTTGTATTATTATCAATTTATTTATTGGCAACCTCTTGTTACAATTGAGTGTATTTGTGGTTGGATTATGCTAGTTGTAGTTCTCAGATAGAGGAAAGATGCTTATAATGATAAGCAGGAGGGAATATGCGACATCATGTTAACTTACAGCCATAAAGTTCCCCATTTACCTTACAAACTTTGAGGTAATATTCTGTTGCCATTTTTGCCAGGTATGTCATTTTAACACATCAGTCTTTGACTTAAATTACTCTAGACTAGTGCCAAACCTCTACCGCTCATGACTATAAAGGCTTCCACAGCCAACAAGAGCATTCCACCAATCTGTTTTTTTTTTTTTTTTTTTTTTTTTTCTCTCAGAATCAGCAAATGAGGTTGCAGATGCTCTCTGGCAGCATCTCTAAATTCAGTAGGTTTGAAGCCTTGCTATGTTGAAGAAGTGACCGTGGAAATTGAATTGTTTTTCAAAACTGAGTAGAAAACACAAATGAAACCTGGTGCTTGGTACTCTCTTTATTTTTGGTTTTCTCAGTTGTCACTTTGAGATTGACTTGTAGTTTGGGCAGTCTTGGTGTATTCCATACAGTTGAAAAGAAAAATTCAGTACACTGACTTGAGCTGAAAAAATAAAAGCAACCAAGCAGCATTTTACAAGAGGACACAACAAGCTTGACATTTGCATGATGTAATATGTTTTCATATTCAGTATAGCTGTAATGTCAGGAACAAATCTGCAACCACTGATACCTTTACATTTAAGGGATAATATTAGAGGCATTAAAGATAATCAACAAAACTATGAAAACAGGGTTTGATGTAGGCGCATGTGCTCAATGCATGTGTCATTTTCTCTTCTCTTCTTCAGCTATTTCTACTACCATTTCATACACAGCCACTTCTAGCATGTCTTTAACTACAGCCACTGGTAAGCAGATGTTTTTAGGTCCTCCATCATTTTACTATTTTTCTGAAATAATCATTATTCTAACACGTGTGCTATTCCATCACTAGTTCACTACATCATTCTATTTTTATTGATTCTTTATTTTACATTTGCATTCTATATTTATATTTGCACCAATAACATTTTAATATTTTAAATTAAAATGTTTAGTTAAACTATTTTAGACAGGCTCTGTATTGTAATGTTTTGTTGTTATTTCAACATGTATTCAGCTATTATTGTTTGATAAGCTATGTTTTTGTTATTTTAGCTATTGATTATTTTTTTCTAGTTAAGTCTGCAATGCTGTCATATAGGGAGTGCTAAACATTGAGTTTCCTGGTGGCATGTTTGCATAAAGCTTTCACCATGGAGTCTGTCACAATGAAATTCTATTTTTGAATCCCAGTGATGTCATGATGAAAAGTTATATCTGTATTATCCGTCTGTGTTACTTACCAGTGATGGCTGGGCTATTCAAAAGAAACCTTAGTTATGAGTTTATTTTGAAGTTTATCTATAAAAACAAGCAAATGTTTATAGCAGATCAGTAAATGTTGATTGTTGTTTGTTTATGCTACCAGTTGCTCTTGTCATGTATTTCGATGCATTGTGTCATTTTTATAATTGTTCATTCTTATGTTGTTATAACTAGACCTTACAGCTACTCCCACTGCTACAACTAGCATGCCACTAACTGATAAAAGCTTTTAAAATAACTACATCACTCTCATATAAAAAATGCATATCCACATTCATTCCAATTAACGTCATTGTCTCCAGTTACTTTATCCATCCCTTTATCTGCAGCTGCTGCTACTAACCTACTATCCAACAGAGCAACTGATGGTAAGGCAAATATATGTTCTCATGGCACTCTGTCATGCTTGTGCTTGCAATGGGAGACTTTCTGACAAAGCGGGTGGCTTTGCTAAGCTGTGATAACAGGTGCTAAGCTTGGCTAAATTGGAGCCTTTCAGCTGAGTGAAACTTTTAGGGTTTTCCTGATTTTATTTTTGTGAAATTGTTTATTATCATCTTAATTAATTTTACCTTTTTCACTTGAGCTTTCAAGAAATCTAAAAACTTAAAGTCCTTGTCAGTACTGGACAACTTAACTTTATTAAATCAATATTACTCACTAACTGCAAAATCTTAAAACCTTCACCACAATGGTTTGATGTTGCCTTAAAGATTGTGGTTATGTGCTATAATTTGTTTTTTTTTTGTTAAAATTTTTTTCTAATTTTAGTCTGTAGAAATCAGTTATTACTATCTAAATATCTAAATTATCTAAACAATAATAGAAAACAAAACCCATTTGAAAAGCATGATAATTATGACAAAATATTAAGTATTTTATATATATTTTATTTAATTAGTTTTTTCTTCCTTTTAATCCTGGTTCAGCTTTTTGTTCCAGGTTCTTAGTAAAGCTTCACACTGGATATAATCCAGATTTTTATAGGTTGTTGATCAATCATTGGGACATATTTTTTTTCATTTGCAGCAGCAATGACATTAGTGATTAGACCTGGCCTAACTAGCAAATTGCAGGCTTGCATTGTCATTGGTATTTACTAAGGTGGAGCTGAATACAGAATCACCCTCAAATAATATTTCTATACCATAACTGGCACATTTGGGTTTTCATTATCTTAATAGATCCAGTAGGCAGTAACAATGTCAGCTGAGGAAATCAGCTAATATTGTTAAAGTGTTACAGGATAAGCGGTGGTTATTTAAGAAATTAAGTAAAAAGAGGGGAGACTATGAGACTTAAGTTCAAGATGCCTGTTGGGGGTGAGCATGCAGGTGAGGTTCTCTGTTTCCAGCCATGGCAGGAAATTCATAAGCACATGAGATCCTTGGTGGCAGAATTTGTGATTTTCGGTAAAAGTCTGAAGTCTCTCTGTCATTTATTTTGAGGTTTTAACAGTCCATTTTAACTCTTTATCATTTGAAATCCTAGATTCAGTCCCATGTCCTTGGAAATTCACTTTCAGAGAAAAACAGCAGGCAGCTTGAGCCTTACATGACCTACACAGTTCACAATTTATCAGCTTCCATACTAAGATTTAGTCTGGTGTAGTAATTAGTAATTAGTAATGTGTGTATTTTTCAAATCTAATGTGCTGGACTAGAGACAACTAGTCAACAAAGAAGAGTGCCTGTTTATATTTCATCAGTGTTTTATAGATTAAACTTTTATTTGTTCACATCTGTCACTGTTTCATATGTGCAGTGTGATCTCCTTATTACATCAAAAATTATTCAATATTGTCACTTGTTTTCCTTCATTCTCACATTATTTCTGAATATTTGTTTGTTATTGTGGCTTCTTCTCTCATGTCTTTCATTATCCTGTCTTTATCTAACATAAAGGTTGCTTGAATCTGTTACTCACCCTTCACCTTGTACTTTTATTCAGACCTTCTTCAAGGAACTGATGATCCCATCACCCTTGGTACATGTACTGTATGTTAAAATAAACAAACAAACCCAAACATTGAAAAAGAAAAGTTTAATCCCTTCTTTGAAAACTTAGATTTATTTATTTTTTTTGATAATGTGTATGTTGTTATATATGAAAAGTTGTCAAACTCCAGACATATCAGTAACATCTTGTTTTGACCTCCCCATTCCTAATGACTTCTCCATTGACTGGTGCAGAGAAAGAAAGAGCTGTGTTTTTGTGGTCTCTGCTGCGACTGCCTCTGCGCGCAACAGCCCTGTCCACTGCTCCACTTCCTTCTCGGCCTCCAGTTGCTCCTGCTGGCCGAAGCTCCAAAACATCCCTTGGCTTCATCTCCACTCCTCTCATTTGGCCAATAAGAAAGAAACCAGAGACTGTGGTCCCATGGGCCCAAAAACGCCCAACTATACATCTGACTAAACCACCTCCCTTGCAAACAAAAAGTGTGACAAACATGACCCCTGAGCCCAAATTGCCTGAGGCAGAGAAACCAGAATTGACAACCAGGAGACCAACCTATTCTCAAATGCTCTGGTCACACAACCAGACCGATGACCTTGAGACTTTCCAGGTGGCATCCCTTGGGAATAGAAAGAATAAGCAGCTGAATAAGCCTCCATGGGTCTTAAGTGACAAGAACAGCTCTGAGGAACTTGATTACTCATCTGGATTTGGACCAGAAGCATTTTTTTATGATATTGATTTAGATGAAGATGTTTTCAGTCTATTTGACTTTGACTCTGCTTATTCTTTAGATGAAAGCTTGGCCACTGTCCTTCCCCTTAACATGTCCCTGTTAGAAATGGGAAGCGAGACCACTGCCAGCGCCATTGCCCCCAGTGATATAAGCAAAGCTGTGAGCAGGCAGGGCCATTTGCATAAACAGTCCAATTCTAGCTTGCCAGGTCTGCAAATGAACTTACTTGGGCTGAGCAAACTAAATGAGCAAACAATAGATCCCACATCACTTTCAGCAATACCATCTTCTACTTATCCAGTGAGCTCAGGATTATTCACTGCACACCTTGGTCTCTCAAAGTCAACAGGAATGCAGCCTTCCACTAAAGAGTTTCAGCAAAGCCAAAAAGAGGTCACCAAGGTGATGTCTCATCTGATAAAGCCCACTGTTGTATTACAACAGCAGAACAGAACATTGGTGGAAGGTTATGGCAAGACAACAACCATAAAAACTGAGCATAATTTTACAGAGACAATGCCTGTATCCACTCTAGCTGTGTCCTCTTCTGGGTACCACTCTGAAAATCTCCCTTTTCACAAGGATCTGTTCATAGTGCTGCAGGCAGTAAGTCATTCTCCTTCACAAAGAAGCTACCCGGTTATTGCCGAAGCACATCCTACTCCTTCTCTCCCTGCCTCTTTGACCACGGGCGCAGGACTGCTTATGGATTCAACTCACAGCAGTGGCACTCTTTTTGAGACGCTGAGTTCATTCACCAGCACCGTGCCTGCTGCAGTGGCTCAAAGTGACTCCTCAGTGACGGATACTGTCAGACCCAGTCCATTGTTCCTGTTGACAGCCACTGATGTTTCCATGGCTCTGACACCTGGCTCTGCTGAAAGCCTCTTCACCTCAGGTGCTAAAGACGATAGTGATCTGGTTTTGCCCCTGTCAGAGAATATTTTTTTTTCAACCCATAACCCACACACTTACGACTCAACATATTCTATAACACCTAATCTTAATGTTTCATATTTTGGCACTGAGCATACAACAGTTTCACCAACAGAGGCCAGTCAGTCTAAATTAGATTTAGCTCAGACACTGAAGCCATCATTTGTGAGTGGATTGCCTGAGACTTTGTTCAGGGGTTTGAACAGGCAAAAAGACCATAATCATTCTTCAGAGGCAGATTTAAAGGACCTGTCACGTACATCTCATATTTCTCTCAACAGCAGTTCTGAGTCACCACATGCCATGATGGCCACCCTGACAGAGAAATGGGGTAGCTCTCCATCAAGTTTTCAGATTAGAGCTGAGAGGAGAGATGTATCACCCATAGTCATCAGCTCTCCCAGTTCAATGCCAGTTCCGGCAGCATGGATGGATGTCTCAAAGGCCAGAGAATGGGGGAGTGCCTTTAAGACAGAGAGCTTTGCAGAAGATGTTGTAGATTTGTTAGCCTCTTTACCGGCACCATCTCTCTCTTATTCTGGCTTTCTATACTCTCAGAGAGGGTCATTTCAATCTCAGCATGAAATGGAGAATCCATCGTATATCATTGACACAAGAAATGATACAGACACACAACAGCATATAAGCATAATGAAAAATGAATCCCTCATTGAGTCTCAGGAAGTATTTGAGAGATCCACCTACCAAGAAAGAACACCCACCTTCACAGGCATGTTAGAAAGCCATTATAGTCATACACTGACCCCAGCACTCAGTAACACAATCTCATTACACATTCATGAAATCTCAAATACCCTTACTCGCATTGACACCAGTTATCACACAACTAGATCAAATTCTTTCTCTCTCAATAGAACATATACCCCCTTTGGTTTTATTGCCAATGTCAGCACAATCATGCCCATTTCTGGGCACAGTCATAGCAACACATTGTCCAATGTAACTGAAATGTCCCATGACAGGTTAATGTCCCTCCATCCTCATGTGGGAGAAAACTTAAATTCTGTTCCTCCTCTGACAGCAACAATGACTGAAGTTGTAGCACCTTTACCAGGCACAGGCAATGTGCTGGATCTCATTCAATCAACCAGTGGATTTCACCATTCCTCCACCCTCCTGAGCTCACACTGGTGGCCTACAAGGTTAGAAGCAAGTAAACAAACCTCTGCTCCACCCGTTCCCCCAGTGGATACTGACATTCCAGGAAACCTTCAGGATACTAAATATGCCCAGTCTCCAACAACAGAACAGGCATTTTGGGCTAAGAATGAATCAGCAAAGCCCTCCAGCAACAGTCACAATGTACTTGTTGTTCACCCCGCCACCACAGATAGAGAAACGCATCCGTCTCCCCCGGCCATTGATGACCAGTTCTTTGTCCCCTTAAATGGCACACTCCCTCTCACCACCCCATCTAAGGGAGCTATTGCAGGCTTTGACATTGAGCCCACTGGCGTCACTCATGGGACTACCACAGACTCCCCTGAACTTGCTCCATGCCCATGTAAAGCTCGCTTTCATATTACATGTCTGTGTGGACTTTCAACCGGGAACAGTATGTTTTCCAATAACAAAGTAGACATTAGTGAAAGAAATATTTTCTTCGTAGTAAAATCTTTGCTTGGTGCAATAGCAAGCCTAGAGTGTTGATTTTAAAGGGGAGAAACAATCATTCTGCTGTCAAGTTTCTAGGAGGGTGTTGTCTTGATTCCTTGTGATTTGGTAGAGGGAGATGGATATTAACATTAGTTTTCACACAATTAATCAGTTATGTTAAGGGCTTATCATTCTGCTATACTCTCACAAGAGAAGAGTGATTCTTCCTGTAATTGTTCTCTAATAATTTTTTTTTTCCAATTTCACTTTCTTATGAGACTATGCTCTTGCTAACAAAACATTTAAAACACAGTTTGAGCACAAGAGTAAGATTATAGTTTGACAACTGTAAAAGATTGTTCGGAATCACATTTACACAAATTAACTTTCTTTATTGTAGTCTCATGAGAAGGTTTTGGCATGGAGTAGAGATGCATTGTGCTGTAGTCCTGCACTAACAATTCAAAATACATGAGAGCCATCTTGTGATGGCTGTGGAGCATAGCAGTAGATTTCTAAAATATAGTGGTTTTGTGTTTGGAATTTTAAACTAAACTAATCTTACCAAGTATTTGCATCAAAATTAAACTACTGCTATGCAACACATAAGTGTTGTATTGCCTATTATCTTGATCACAGACTAACAAGTAAGGATATATTTATTTCTATTAAATTGCAGAGGCTACTTTCTACCGGATTGTTGTGACATTTGACCATCAGATCACAGATGTGGAGAAATGGGTATGGTTGTATATGTTTACAGTGGTTATTTTCAATATATCAAACGCTCAAAAAGCACAAAAAATTACATTTTCGTTATTCATTTTTAAATAATATTTTTTATTTTTTAAGTACAATATGTGTCCAAATCGACTCAATCAGTTTTTCTAAAAATTCTAAATACAATTTTTATTTTGAAATCAAGAGTATAAACTGGGTGTTTTCCCTCCTCCAATGCTGTGTTAACTGTGTCTTAATTTCTGGGAGAGTTAACATTAGATGTTACACTACAGATAACTCAGTTCCAGTCCAGTGCTTAAGGGCGAGACATTTGCCATTGGACAAGGAAGCAACTAAATTTGCCGAATATTATCTTATTCTACTAAAACTTTTAATGGAGGTCAAACCATGTGCAAAAGTAAATAAAAACCTTAAAGTAGCTGAATTAGGAATTATGTCTGGATACTTTTGGACTTGTGGCCTGTATGTTTTTCATATATGCAAACTTGATCAATTGTGTATGGATTCTAAACTGAAAGAATTTACACTGCATTCATTTTAACTCTTGAGTACCACTCTTGATCATTAAAGCCTGTTGCCACAAACTGTTACAAATTTGTAAACAAGGTCTTACAAATTGCAGGTTACTTCGCTCCCCTTGATAGCAAGTTTTATTCATATTTGTGTGCATATCTTCCTCAACAGTTCAACAATACATTTCAAAACTGGAACTATACTGTTTATGTTTACAATGTCAGGTGAGACACATCCGCTAACATGGCTTTAACATTGTGCATCATTGCTTTTGACTGATTTTCAGTTTTCAGCTAATCACATTATTCACTAATATGTCTTGTATCTTCTTCCTAGTGTTCAACCTGGCACTGATGTCTCCAGCTCTGCAGGCAATAGGTATATTATTATAATTGTCTAGCTAGTAAAAATGTCTTTACTCACTTTACTCAAATTCTGTCAATGAGCACTTTGTAGAAATTAAAATTCTGATAATGGTTCCTCTTGTTTTATTTTCTTTCCAGATACATTTGTAAGGCCCTGCTGATGTATAGAAACACTACAGGAAAAGATCTGACAAGTGCTGAGATTAAGACCTGGCTGAATAGCTCTCCTGATGTCACCATGGTCAATGTCATCGTAGAGGCCATTGGTATGAAACAATCAAATGCACAACCATTCAAAACAGCTAGAATCAGTGAAAATCAGGTTTTCTTGATCCAGTTTTGAAAGCATAACTGCAGTTTTGGTTATTTTAAAATGTTTGTCCCCATTTATATAAATGTGAGTGAATTTGAACAAACAAGAAACTTTAAAGAGGCTCTGAACTTTTGAAATTCCAATTTTAGAAACTAACCAGTTCAAAATGCTTAAGATGTGACTAATTACAGATATCAGTCATTGTCACAGTTCTTCTGGACAAAGCTCCTCATACAAAAGTATTATTATCATTTGTAATATGGCTGATTCTTTAGAAAACTGTCCAGCAGAGGAGTCACTTCACTATAAATGGCCAGAGATCAAACCATCTGTCACCCAGTACATCCCTTGCTTCCCTTACAAAGATCAAAATGCATCTAGGACATGGTGAGTAGAAAACAATTTATCATGATACTATTGGACCTTCCTGTTTTTTAATCTTGTTATTTTTCCTGTTTGTTTTTCATCAATATGCCTACTAAAGACCTAAAAATTTAATTCTCTTAGCATCATCAGCACAGACAATTATACATCATTGTGGGGCCTGCCAGACTTCACAAATTGCAAAGACATAGAAGAAATAGACGTTTCACAAGGTAGGCTTTTGTTAATTCCTTAATAAAAATTGATAATGTAACATTCCATCCATACAATGCTTTCTATTTATCATTGTGCTTTTGAGAGTCGCCTTAACCTGATCCCCATGTTTGGAAACAGAGAATGCTGCAGAAGTGGCTGTGCAGCTTGCCGACATCACAAACAATGAGTTGTCCACCTTGGAGGTTTCCAAGGTCGTTACCATGGTGAAGAAGCTGGTGAATGTGGCTCGGATTAATGCCACCTTGGCTACCACTGTGGTCACCATCATGTCCAATGTGATGATCACCTCAGAGTCTGCACAGATAGCAGCCTCAGGAACGTAGGTGTATTTTCTGGCTGTTATAGAAATAGTAGATTGTATACTTTACCTTTGTTGATCAGGCACACATTGTAGAGAGTAAAGAAGCTATTAATCAGTGGTTTCTTCAGGTTATTTTTGGACCTTTAAAAATGTCATAACCATTTAGATGTTTGTCCTACCATTGGGTGAGCATGAGGTCAGTCTTGGACAATGCTATAGCCATTCATTGCCAGATATCCAAGCAAGCATAATTTGCCATCAAGGCAAATTATCCACAGCAAAATAATGCTGCTAATGGTAGGGTACTTGCCTATGGACCTATGGCACAAGGTGAGGTCCCAGGTTCAAATCCCATCTCTGGCACTTGCCAGCACTGGGTCCCTGAGCAAGACCCCTAACCTTGAATTGCTCCAAGGAGGACTGTCCCTGTAATTAGGACATGGAAGTCGCTCTGGATAAGAACATTGGCTAAATGCTGCAAATGTAAATGTTATTAATGTCTATAGATGAGTTTACTATGAATGGAAATAGAGGTAGCAGTGCAAGTGCTTGCATATACATTTATTATCACATGTATATAAATAAGCTGATCAAAACATGCTGCTGTTAAAATACATTGCTAAAGTTGCCAAACATGCTGATTAACAATCAAATCTTAGCTGTCACTAGTTAGCAGCTCCTAGCTGACCAAAGAAATTAAGTTAGAACTTGATGGTAAATGTATGGGTGTAGTATATGCTTTTTTGCTCTGCATTTCATTGCTAATAAGCTTTGTGCTCTAAAATCATGCCTTTTCAATCAGAGCTCTGAAAACTATGGATGAACTGGTGCAGAAGATTGAATTTGATGGTCCATCCTTGGCAATCACATCCAAAAACCTGGCAGTGGGCATTTCAGCCATCAACACCAGCAACTTCAATGGAACCAGCTTCAGCACTTTTATTTCACCTAACACCACAGACCCACAGGTAGCTTTCACAGACAGCTTTCTTTAACCCTTATGTAGGTTTTGTGCATATGGGGGTCAAGATAGCTGGCAGAAGAATCCAGTCAGTAAATGCTTAATAAATGTTGTGAATTTGTGTTCCTTTCTATATGTGTGTTTCCCTTTGTGTGTTATCCGACTAGCACCACATTTAAAAAGGCTATTTGCAAATATTAATTCTTTTAATGAGGAAATGAGAGGAAACTGTCACTATCCACTATATAATTACTGCCGTAATTAGTCCTGGTGATTATTTTTAAAGGTTATCAAATACATGTTGTTAATAACAAAATTGATTTTATTTCACATTAAATCTTTTATTTTAAAAAAGCACATTTATGAGGTTTGGTCTAGGTTTTCTTTCTTTCAGTGAAGAACAAAAGAGTGATTTTATTTACAAAATGTTAAAAGTGAACTTGACCATTTAATGACCTCTAGGTTCTCTGTACTCATTTTGCAAAATAATAATTTTTTAAATAAAAAAATTATATATATATACATATATTTTTTCAAATGAGTAATCGATAATCAAGTAACCTGCCACTAGGGATGCAAAAGCCAGTGTATTTCTTTATGCTGGTCCCAAGCCTGGATAAATGGGGAGGGTTACGTCAGTAAGGACATCTACTGTAAAACTTTGCCAAATCAACATGCGGACAATGAAACAAACTTCCATACCGGATCAGTCGAGTCCCGGGTTAACAACGACTGCCACAAGCGCTATTAGCCTACAGGGTGCTGGTGGAAATGGGACTACTGTTGGCCAAAGGTGAAGAAGAAGAAGTGGACGAAGGCATATCCGGAGGGAGGAGGAGAGAAAGAAGGGCAGGAGAGTGGAAGTGAGGGTAGGGACATTGAAAATTTGAGTTGAAAATGTGATAATGAATGTTGTTAGTGTTTATGCCCCACAAGTTGGTTGTAAGATGGAAGAGAAAGAAGAATTCTGGAGTGAGTTAGGTGAAGTGATAGAGAGTGTACCCAATGGAGAGAGAGTGGTGATTGGTGCAGATTTTAATTGTCATGTTGGTGAAGGGAAATGAGGTGATGAGGAGGTGATGGATAGGTATGTTGTCAAGGAGAGGAATGCTGAAGGTCAGATGGTTGTAGATTTTGTGAAAAGGATGGATATGGCTGTAGTTAATACTTATTTTAGTATTAGAGGAGTGAGGAGCACATGGTGACGTATAAGAGTGAAGGAAGAGGCTTACAGGTAGATTATATTCTTTGCAGGAGGGTCAGTCTGAAGGAGATTGGAGACTGCAAATTAGTGACAGGGGAGAGTGTTGCTAAACAGCATAGGATGGTGGTCTGTAGGATGACCTTGGAGGTCAAGAAGTGGAGGAAAGTGAGGGAAAAGTTGAGGATCAAGTGGTGGAAACTGAAGGAGGACCTCAAGATGGAATTCAGGCAGGAGTTAACATGGGCACTGAGAGGTGTTGAAGAGCTACCGGATTGCTGGGAAACTACTGCAGAAGTGGTAAAGCAGACACCTAGAAACTTGTACTTGGTGTGACATCTGGAATGAAGAAGGGGGAAACCTGGTTGTAGAACCAAGAATATGCAGAAGAAGAGGGAGGCTAAGAAGAAGTGGGGCAGTCAGAGAGATGAAGAAAGTAGACAGAAGTACAAGGAGATGAACCGCAGGGTGAAGAAAGCAGTGGCGAAGGTCAAAGATAAGGTATTTGGTGAATTGTATGAGAGGTTGGACAGCAAGGAGGGAGAAAAGGACCTATACCGATTGGCTAGACAGAGAGACAGAGCTGGGAAAGATGTGCAGCAGGTCAGGAAGATAGAGGATAGAAATGGAAACGTACTCACAGGTGACCAGAGCATGTTGAGCAGATGGAAGGAGTACTTTGAGGGGTTGATGAATGAAGAAAATGAGAGAGAGAGAAGATTGGATGATGTGAGGATAGTGAACCAGGAAGTGCAGCAAATAAGCTTGATGGAAGTAAGGGCAACGATGAAGAGGGTGAAGAATGGAAAGACTGTTGGACCGGATGTCATACCGATGGCAGTTGATTTTCTGACCAGATTGTTTAACAGAATCTTGGAAAGTGAGAGGATGCCTGAGGAGTGGAGACAAAGTGTACTGATACTGATGTTCAAGAATAAGGTTGATGCACAGAGCTGTGGTAACTATAGAGTGATAAAGTGGATCAGCCACAGCTTGAAGTTATGGGAAAGAGTAGTGGAAGCTAGGTTAAGAAAAGAGGTGAACATTAGTGAATGGCAGTATGGTTTTATGCCGAGAAAGAGCTCTACAGGTGCAATGTTTGCTCTGAGGGTGTTGATGGAGAAGTACAGAGAAGGTCAGAAGGAGCTGCATTGTGCCTTTGCGGACTTGGAGAAAGCATATGACAGGGTGCCTAGAGAGGAGTTGTGGTTTTGTATGAGGAAGTCAGGTGTTACAGAGAAGTATGTGAGAGTAGTTCAGGATATGTATGATGGCAGTGTAACAGTGGTGAGATCTGCAGTGGGAGTGATGGATGCATTTAAGGTAGAGGTTGGATTACATCAAGGATCAGCACTGAGCCCATTCTTGTTTGCAATAGTAATGGACAGGTTGACGGACAAGGTTAGACAGGAAACTCCATGGACGATGATGTTTGCTGAAGATACTGTGATCTGCAGTGGCAGTAGGGGACAGCTTGAGGAGAACCTGGAGAGATGGAGATCTACTCTGGAGAGGAGAGGAATGAAAGTGAGTAGGTCAAAATCTACAGAATACTGAGTGTGAATGAAAAGAAAGACAGTGGAGTGGTTAGGATGCAGGGAGTAGAGGTGACAAAGGTGGAGGAGTTTAAATACTTGGTTCAGTTCAGTATAACAGCGAGTGTGGAAGAGAGTTGAAAAAGAGAGTGCAGGCAGGTTGGAATGGGTGGAGAAGAGTGGCTGGAGTGATCTGTGAAAACGGGTACCAGCTAGAGTAAAAGGGAAGGTTTACAGGACAGTAGTGAGACCAGCTATGTTGTATGGGTTGGAGACGGTGGCACTGATGAAAAGACAGGAGGCAGAGCTGGAGGTTTCAGAGTTAAAGATGCTGAGATTTTTGTTGGGTGTGACGAGGATGAACAGGATTAGAAATGAGTATATTAGAGGGACAGCTCAGATTAGATGTTTTGGAGACAAGGTTAGAGAAGAAAGGTTGCGTTGGTTTGGACATGTCAAGAGGAGAGAAGGGGGTTATATTGGAAGGAGGATGTTGAAGATGGAGCTGCCAGGAAAGAGGAACAGAGGAAGACCAAAGAGAAGGTTTATGGACGTGGTGAGAGAGGACATGCATGTGGTTGGTTTGAAGCAGGAAGATGCAGAGGGCCATAAGAAATGAAGACAGCTGATCCACTTTGGTGACTCCTAAACCGGAGCAGCTGAAAGAAAAGAAGAAGAATTAATAATCAAGTAACTGTGACTACCAAAACAGTTTCCATGTTTTTGCTTTCAGACTTTATAGAATGCCACTGATCTTATTCATTAAAAACTTTAAAAAAGGAAAAGAGATGTTTTACATGTTTTCAATGATTAGGATGACATAGTCATTTACCCCACCATTTCAGTTTCATGTTCTGTACACACTGAATAAATGATGCATATATTTTGGTGTATAAACTGAAAAATGTTTTGATTAGGGGTGGAATTCCACTCTTCTATAATAGTAATTTTACTCCACCTCTAAAAGTCAGTATAAATAATAGGAAAACAATAAGGAAAGGTTGGTTTCAAAATCCATGCTGTTAAAGGCAATCCTGAATGTCATTCGGTTTGCTGACATTAGCATTTTTTCATTTATCAGCAATTCACTGTATTCACTGAACATACAGACTTCCAGCATCTAACAATCATTTTGGGTCAAGTCACACTCACTTTCAGATCAGTGACAAATCAGTATTTAGGTCAAGGTATTTAGTGTTAAATTTTCTGGTTGTACCCCTTTTTTTTTTGTTTGTTTGTTGTTGTTTTTTTTTTTTGGAATGTGGTTTTAGTTAAGGTGAAATTTGGCTAATTTAGTGTATTTATTTCATCATCACTTTGCAATAATGTATATTACATTTTTAGATAGTCTTCCCAAATATTTGTTATTGCTCACAAAATATCTTTGGATTCTACAGAAGACTGTTAATCACAGTAAGTAGAAGTGGCCTGTTGGTCTAATGGCCAGTTCTTGAGTCAGTGGGTACAGAGCTAAGGAAAGTTGGTGAATGGAAAAAATAACTTTGCACTGCCTTGATGTGAATGACTCATAAAAAGAAATTGAAATGAAAATGAATATAAAGTGGTTTACTTAGCAAAAAATAAAAGGTGCACCTCAGCTTACTTTGGCTGTTCACTCTGAGACTGTACTTGGAAAAAATATATGTGGTTACTCTTCAGTATAATTGAATTCACTCAAACTGTGCTTTTTTGCATATTGTCAGGTGCATTATCTCAAAAATAATCAGCCCATACTGAAAAACCATTTCAGTAATGTACATACCCATATGTATCAATGCGTATAAAGAAATATTGCTGGGCATTGAACAGTATGTTTTCTTCTCTCCTGGTCACTAATTCAAACCTACAGCCTTGCTTAAGTTGTAAGAACAGGTGGCATGGACCTGGAGAATAATATACCTACTGTTTGAACTACAGAAACATTGCATTGTTTGTCTTGTTTCTCTATTCTCTCTCAATTACTTTAGATTAATTTTGAGTCGGAGACCTATAACCCCTTAGCTGCTGTCACACTGCCTGTTACATTGTTGCATAACCTCAGTGCTGCTGATTTGGATACCATCTCCAGAATTAATTTCATGTTCTTCAGCAAGACTGGACTATTTCAGGTGAGTATTATCCAATGGAGTCTACATATACCCTTAACATATATATAGTTTTATTTTTAAAAGTATATACAGTACTGTGCAAAAGTTTTAGGCAGGTGTGGAAAAAATGCCATACATAAAGAATGCTTTCAAAAATGGAAGTGTTAATCATTTATTTTCATCAATCAACAAAAGGCAGTGAATGAACAAAAGAGAAATCTAAATCAAATCAATATTTGGTGTGACCACCCTTTGCCTTCAAAACAGCATCAATTCTTCTAGGTACACAATTTCTGAAGGAACTCGGCTGGTAGGTTGTTCCAAACATGACTGTGTTTCAACCTACGTGTGACATTGATGATCATCAGCACCTGTTTGGTAAAATTGGTTGATCATACACTTGACTATAATCCTACAAAATCCCTGACTTTGTGCAAGTGTTCCTATAAGAATTGATGCTGGTTTGAAGGCAAAAGGTAGTAACACCAAATAATGATTTGATTTAGATTTTTCTTTTGTTCGCTCACTTTGCATTTTGTAAATTGAGAAAAATAATCATTATTTATATTTCTGAAAGCATTCTTTGTTTACAGCATTTTTTCACACCTGCCTAAAACCTTTACACAGTACTGTATATACTTTTACCCTTTACCTTTTGTATTTTAAAAAAACTACATTGCTGGGTACACAGCACAAGCAGTATTATTTGCGTGGATTCTGATGCATGTCTTTATCTACAGCATTTTGGATCATTAATGGTAAGGTAATAGATTTCTTGATGAACTTACCCCTTGATTTAGCACACTAATCCCCCAGGATCAGTCTTTTAAAATGTTAACCAACAGAAGTCACAGTTGTCATTGATAACAATTTAGTGGTAATCCATACTTCAAGAGCAACATAATACAGTTTTTCTGATTCTCTTCTGATACTCTTCTGAGATTTCTGTCCAAAATAAAGAAAATATATATTTTTTAAATGCTTATAAGTCAAAATGAATATTAAATATTACTTACATAATATTACTTGCATAAGTAAGAAAAAAGAAATGGACATTTTGAAAAATCCCTGGGTGTAATTTTTTTATTTTGTTTTTCCTAATTCATAACTAAGTTATACTAATTGAACTATAAACCAATGGACGTATTATGAAAATATGTATGAAAGAAGTATTAAAATATGTATTGTTTAATTGCCTCCTTCAGGACCAGCAGAGCAATGGTATGTCTTTGAACAGCTATGTGGTGGCCAGCAGTGTGGGCAACCTCACCATCAGTAATCTGAAAGATCCTGTCCAAATAGAGATTACCCATCTGCAATATCAGGTATTAATCTAGTCAGGGCACCATCACTGTTCATTATTCTAAAGGCAATTCAATAAAGAAAGAAGTGTTTCTGTTATAAATTTTGTTCTGATTTTTGTGAAAAAATAATAATATGAACCCAATAAAAAAAAGCTAATTTTATTAACCTTTCTACCTTTTTTTCAGTGGGATCCTAAGCCGCTGTGTGTGTTTTGGGATTTCACAATGCAAAGTAAGTTTGCCAGTGAACATTGTTTGTGAACTTTGCACCCAAACTTTGAATAATGGTATTTCAGCATGAATATTTTCTTACTGAGAACTAACTGAGTACTAATTCAGCCTTAAAAACAATGTCTTACTACATACTTTATAATGTTTAGGTTTTGAAATTTAGGGATGTCCATGTGATGTCAAGAGCAAATCCTTTTCTCTGCAATTATAACAGTGCGTAAAATGACATAATCCACAATCAGCAGCACTGTGGAACATATCTAGAAGTGACAACAGTGGTCTTTAGTCTGAAACTACTTCCAGGAAAAAAATTCCTTCACTTCACAGTTGTGAGCTTTGACTGTCTGAAAACAACAAGGTAATATTCTATGTAATGGACCTGTCAAAGCTGGTCTTAAACCAGTGTTTAAAAACTGAGACAGGAGCAGTAACTATGTGCATATTACAGAAATATGAACATACTTTATTGACTTCACCATATTGATCCCGTGGTCAGAACTAGAAAACAACAAAACAGATAAATTCAAACAAACCGAAAAGACGGTCTACCAAAGCATAATTTCTTTTTAACTGTTATGTCTGAATGAATCAGAAATTGATGCATGCCATATCTGAGTATGTCTTGAGGAATTAATAAAGTTTAAAAATCACTAAGCTTTATTTTAACTTTTTGGCGAAGCAGTGCAATACTAAACAAAGAAATAATTAGCTTTACAACTAAATAGTTTACATTTTAAATTAATCAAGCCAGCTGATCTTATTGTAATCACTGTTCTTTGTGGATAGTCGGGCTATTGTATAAACGGGCACACATATCACTTACCATGTTTGTTTCTGCTGTGTCCAACAGATGGCAATGGAGGCTGGAACAGTAAGGGTTGCAAGGTCAGCCCTGAGTCCAACAACAATAGAACAATCTGTCTGTGTAGCCACCTAACACATTTTGGCATTCTGATGGTGAGCTTTATATTCCTTTATTGCGTGCTATCATTTTTGTTTAAATGTTTATAGCTTACTTTTCCAATCCAATGCACTCCAGTACTCACCATGAACATTCACATGAAGGCAGATTTGAACATTTTTAAGATTAAATTAAATTAAAAACTCTGTAGAATTAATTTTAAAAACAGTCTGTTTTGTTCTGTAGGACATCTCCGGAGCTGCAGCTCAAATCAACGAGAGAAACAACAAGATACTTACTTTCATAACATACATTGGCTGTGGCATCTCTGCCATTTTTTCTGCAGTGACAATACTGACTTACATTGCCTTTGAGTAAGTTATTCTAAAGCATAAAAATGGTCTACTATATGAACAGGGCAGAACTATAAGTATTATGGAAAAATAATCAGTGCCTTGTTGGGCATGTGTCGTAGATATCTTTCTTTCTTTCACATAAATAGGTAAACAGGGTTCAGAAGGCACCTTGAAAAAGGGGTATTTTAAATAATAAAAAGTTGTATTGGCTGCCTTAATATTTTTGATTGTTCATTTAACTACTTTTTGAAAGTTTATTTAACCCCTAGTAGTAGTTTGTATTTAGTTAAATGATCATTTGTGTTACTATCTTTTCAATATCCTTTTGTGCCACTTTAATATTAGCAGTCTTCCCCCTCTAGATTCCAAAATTTGTTTTTGGCTAATATTTGAGCTTACTAAACCAGAGAAGTTTTGGCATTCATAGACATGACTAGTTCAATAACTAAATTATTGGTCAGGACTTTATAAATTGTTTCTCACAAAAACGCAAACATATTGCAGTCACACCTAACCATATCAATGTTCACTTTGTAGGAAATTGCGGCGTGACTACCCCTCAAAGATCTTGATGAACTTGAGCACTTCATTGCTTTTCCTCAACATGACCTTCCTGCTAGATGGCTGGCTGGCATCTTACAATATGGAGGGTCTGTGTGTGGCTGTGGCTGTCTTCCTGCACTTTTTCCTGCTCACCTCTTTTACCTGGATGGGTCTTGAGTCTATCCACATGTACATTGCCCTAGTCAAAGTCTTCAATACCTACATCCGAAGATATATCCTCAAGTTCTGCATTGTCGGATGGGGTAAGTAACATATTCCTGATGGTCCTGATGTATGTGTTTAGTCTCTCTTTTTTGTTGTTTTAATATGGATGAAAAATGTAAAATGAAATTTTAAGTATATAATAGATTCATATAGATTGCATATAGATTCATGCAGTCGTAAGCAGTTACAGTATAAATAGTGGGATGACGGCATATTTGTTTGTTTCAGTTTTTTCCTTCCTTCTTAACACTCATAACAACCTAGTGAAGGCTTATTAATAGTTGACTAGTCAAATCAGGTATTTAGAGAGCATGGAAAAATGGAAAAAACAGTAGGGCATCAGGACTAGGATTGGGAATCAATGACAGAAAGTTTTATTCTGGAATTGTTTAACCATTTTGAACTGGTTGCACAGGTCTTCCTGCTGTGATTGTAGGCATTGTGGTGGCTGCAGATAAAGATTCCTATGGCAAAGAGTATTATGGGAAAGGTACAAATGGCCAAGGGTCCTCTGAATTGTAAGCTATAGTTAACATTTTTTATCTTTTGTCTATTTGTTTTTTGCAGCTTAAACACTTCCAAATATGTTAGCATTATTAAAAAAAAAAAAATAAACCTACAAGAAGTTAATAACCATTATTTTAATTCAGTTTGCATTATTGGACCTTGCTTACTTTCATTTATTGCTTATTTGCTAAGAATATCCTTTGAGTCATCGAATAGATAAACTGGTTTCCTTTTTTGGTTATATTTTACAGAAATTTTTCTCACTGTTTTCATGTTCTTTTCTCCCTTTTCTTCTAAGCTGTTGGATACGTAGCAAGGTGGTGTTTTACGTGACGTGTGTGGCCTATTTCTCTATCATCTTCATCATGAATGTGGCCATGTTCATTGTGGTGATGATGCAGATATGTGGTAGGAATGGCAAACGCACCAACCGAACATTACGAGAGGAGGTTCTACGTAACCTGCGAAGTGTAGTCAGCCTCACCTTTCTACTGGGCATGACTTGGGGTTTTGCATTCTTTGCCTGGGGCCCTGTGAACCTCGCTTTCATGTACCTCTTCTCCATTTTCAACTCATTGCAAGGTAGGTCACCATCATATAGTTTCTAATATATGTAATAGATCAGGAATGATTACATTGTCAATACAGTTGAGAGAGTGAGTTTAAAATATGCAATTAACTTCATGCTAGCTAATCCAAAAGAATTTTATTTGGTAACTGCTGTTGGCATTTATTTTTATTCCCTGAAATGCACAATACGTGGCAGTAGTCTGAGACTAATGGTGAGAAAGATTCTACTTTGCAATTTTCATTAATCAGATAGTGGTGTTCATAACAAACAGTCAATGTAACAGTTTGAGTGAAAAGGCTGAATCAGTAGTTTAATTAATTTCAGAATTTATTAGCACCACTGAGGCAATTTTATTGGCATTTATATAATGTTGCAAAGGCTTGTGCCATACTACCAAAGGAAATGTCCTTCACGCTAGAAAGCCTAGAATTGAAATAAGAGCAATTTTTGGGGGGGGCTATTTGAGGAGATGGATCTTCAGTCATCATTTGAAGACATCAAGGGTCTCAGCCATTATGATTATCAGGGGAAGTTCATTCTACTACATACAAGCTGAGACAGAGAAGAGTCTCAATTAATGTCTTCTGCCTTTGAGATGTATGAGATCAAGTCAGGCTTAGTGAGGACATGTGGTTTGATCATTGCAGTTAGGTAAGTTAGGGCTGGTCTGTGTTCAACTTTGTAGACAAGTATTAAAGCTTTACATTTAATACAGGCAAACAGGAAGCCACTGAAGAGTAAAGTGGTGTGTGAAAAACAGAGTTATTGAAAACAGGACATGCTGCAGCATTGTTAATTAGTTGTAGTGTAGAGATGGTCTTCAGAGGAAGTTTTGGGAGGAGAGAGTTGCAGTAGACTTGTCTTGAAATTATGATTGACCTCATTTAAGAAAGATTAGTAATGTAGGATGAGAAAGAAAGATTTGATGTGAAATATTCTGTATATCTGGCGCCTCGGGAGCAGTGATGGGGATGGTACCTTGCACAGGGGTACTTCAGGGTAACTTATAACCCAGGACTCATAACCCACAACCTTTGGGCTATGGGGCTTGGTTCCTAAACAATAGGCAATTCCTGCACAGCTGAGTAATGATTGTGTTCTCAAAAAGGATGATTCTTTCCATGATACCTGATAAAACCTGGAAGATCTGAGGACTGCCCATGTAAAAAAAAAAAGATCTAGAAGGATTAGAACTGAGGATAACTTGAGGATACTGAGGATAAAAACATTTTGATTTGGATTTTTGGAGTGACAGTCAGAAGTGTGTAGAATTTGCTGCTTCTGTGTTTGTTGGCATCATGTCTAGTGTAGGCACTTCAAGAAGATCTAAGGATATTGTTAGAAGCATAGGCAATAGGATAGGTTTAAGTATTTTTTTTTCTTTTTTTAATTTGCTGTTTGCCTTTTGTGTCAGAATAGTGTTTATAATTCAGTAGATATATGCACGCAAATATGTATATGGCTATTAAAGTGAAAGTGACAACCCTTGTCATTGCAAGGTCACGGCACAGCACACATGAACCACAACGAAATTGGACCTCTGCATTTAACCCATGCACACTCAAACCCGTGCAGCAGTGGGCAGCTATTGAAAGCGCCCAGGGAGCAGTGATGGGGACGGTACCTTGCTCAAGGGTACCTCAGGGCAACCTATTGGGAAGGGGTTTGAACCCCCGATCCTCCGATCATGTGGCTAACGCCCTAACCGCTAGGCCAGCGCTGCCCTTGTTCACGCTATTGTTCACTGTGAGGTTGATTGGTTTCAATTTGAGAAAAAAAAAACAGAAAAAAAAAACAAACAAAAAAAAAAATATATATATATATATATATATAGTACTCTGCGCAGTTTAGGCAGTTTTATCAATTTACAAAATGCAAGGTGAGCGAACAAAAGAAAACTCTAAATCAAATCAATATTTGGTGTTACTACCTTTTGCCTTCAAACCAGCATCAATTCTTACAGGTACACTTGCACAAAGTCTGGGATTTTGTAGGATTATAGTCAGGTGTATGATCAATCAATTTTACCAAACAGGTGCTGATGATCATCAGTCTCACAAGTAGGTTGAAACGCAGTCATGTTTGGAACAACCTACCAGCCGAGTTCCTTCAAAAATTGTGTGCAAGTGTACCTAGAAGAATTGATGCTGTTTTGAAGGCAAAGGGTGGTCACACCAAATATTGATTTGATTTAGATTTCTCTTTTCATTCACTGCATTTTGTTGATTGATGAAAATAAATGATTAACACTTCCATTTTTGAAAGCATTCTTTGTTTACAGCATTTTTCATACCTGCATACAACAGTACTGTATACATTATATATATATATATATATATATATATATATATATATATATATATATATATATAATATATATAAAATAGATAGATAGATAGATTATTATAAATGTATGAGGAACTTTTTTCTAATGATCTTATACTTTTAGCATTTTGCTTTTAGCATTTGTTCACACCTATAATGCATTTTTCTGTTTTTAGCCGAAAAATGCATTATTAGCATTTGTTTCCTACTTTTTATTTTGATACCTATTATAGATGTAACTATGTAAAAGTAATATTGCATAAATTGCCTTTATCTAGCTACAACAACAAGCTGAGCTATTGTGTTATAGCCACTTAAAATGTGTAAAAATGCTTAACCATGCTAAATGTAAGATTGATTACACAATTAAGAAAATTATTGATAGCCTTGTATCAGAGTGACTTTTGAAAAGGATTCAAAAAACAAATACAACAAGAAATGTGTATCACTCTAAATTTACATGAACATTTTTGCAGGAAGTAAAGTTGTTAGTGATCCTGTCATTATTTTGCTAAATTAGACTTTCAGTAGACTTTAGTAGACCATGGACTTTTGCCAGTGTTCTGTAAAAACTGTCTAATATAACAACAGCTAAAGTGCACCTCTGTGCTGTTTATTGTGCCAAGGTAAAATTGACCTTCCCCCATACTTTTCTCCCTGCACTATCATACCAGGTTTGTCTTAATAATTGGCTCCAGATATGAGAGAGTTATGATAAAATGTTAAATACATAAACCTACGCTCAGCAGGAAGAGCACAGGGACTGCAATGAATTTAATTTTGAAATTTAATTGAATTTTTTCCAAATGTGGCCCACAAGGGGGCATGATAGTGCTGGTGGATGATGGTGCATGATGGACTGCCAGCCCTGTCTATAAACACATTATAAATTAATTTCACTACATATCTTTTTTATCCAACAGGTTTATTCATATTTATATTCCATTGTGCCCTGAAGGAAAATGTACAAAAGCAATGGAGAAGATATTTATGCTGCGGAAAGTTCCGTTTGGCAGACAATTCAGGTAAGATCTACAAAAAGTATAGGGCAAAACTGTTTTTTTATATGAACAGTAACAGCAATTTGTTTTTGTTTTCTTTTTAATTTATGCCTGCGTTTAAGCTTCTATCAGGCCTGGGTATGTACGTAATGACTGGCATGAAATTGCTTTCATGCTATTAAATGTATGCATTTTTATACATTTCCACCTATAATACCAAGGTACATGCCTCAGATTCCTCTTTGCAGATTGTTCTTTGCAGATTCCAGATACTGAAATTTTTTTTTAATTATATGTAAGTGGAGCCAGCCAGACTCATTCTTGTATCCCTGGGAAGCAGAAAGCAACAGTTATTAAAAGGCCTAAAAGATTTTTCCATGGCTTTAGTCACAATAAAATGTGATTCAGCCCAACATCTTATTGGTGCCCAAAGACAAATAGCTTTTTCCTTTATACAGGGCAAATGTGTGATGCTGTAATGAGCCAGCACTGTTTTCTTTTTTATATAAATGCATTTTATCATAGTGATTCATATGGTCTATATTGCACTTTATCATTCATTTTAATCTTTTATTGCAAAGATGAAGAAGGCTGATTTCTGCCCTTTACCTTAAAAGTATTCTAGTGCTTTTGTGGTTAAAAAAAAAAAAAAAAAAAAAATTGTGTAATTTGATACATTTGTTATGCAATAAAAACAACAAAGCCAACAAAGAAAAATAAATGAACATATTTACATCTTTGCTGCCTATTATTGCTGCACGTACTGAAGCAAATAAATATTCCTTTAGTTATTGGTAATCTGAATTTAATTCTAAATTTGTGCATACAATTGGACATAGAAACAAGCAATAATATAAAAGGGACTTTACCACACTCTCTGATTATTTAAATAATGAGGCTAGATAAAGAAAATGAACTTTTTGTTCTGATTCTTCTATTAGATTTTCCAATGCAGTTTTAACCCATTATAAATTATATGTTAAAAATAATGTGATTATATGATGAAAATGATAAATTATAAATGATAGCAAAGCATCTGCCAACATTTTTCTTCAACCTTCTGATGCTTGGTGGAATATTGCAGATTGGAGCAAGACTGCCACTAATAACACCAAAAAGGTGAGCTCAGATAACCTGGGGAAGTCACTATCCTCCAGCTCTTTCGGATCAACCACAGCCACCTGGACCTCCAAAGCCAAAACCACACTAAACCCATTTGCAAAACGACACAGCAGTGCAGGTAAGCTATACTATAAAAATTATATATGTGCACCAGCATGTCACTGTATGAGGTACACTTTCTTGGCTATTACATGCATAAATGGCATAAATGGACACAAAAAAACATTTTAACTCTATATTGCTAGGCTTACTTTGTGTCCAGAACATAAAGTAAAGTGAAAGTGACTATTCTTGTCATTGTGAAATGCAGCACAGCAACACACAATCTCTGCATTTCACCCATACACACATGCAGCAGTGGGCAGCTATTGAAAGCGCTCAGGGAGCAGTGATGGAGACAGTACCTTGCACAAGAGTACCTCAGGGCAACCTACTGGTAGGGGATTTGAACCCTCAATCTTCTGATCCAGGGGCCAACTCCCTAACCACTAGGCCACCGCTGCATAATCCTAATATCCCTTATCCTTGGTTTTTCCAAATGATCTTAATAAAGTTGCTATGCCTGGAATAATTTCTGATTCTCCTTAAATTTTTTGCCACTAGCAAGGTTACATAACGCCATAATAAGCCCTCAAAATGGAAAATATGTATTAAGTTTGTTGTTTCTACAACATGAAATGTTTTCTTAAGCTTTACTGTTGACTTCTGAGGATGTGTTGTCCATTTGCAGTTTGCCATTAATGTCTTTAGTGGAAATTATTAAATGACTAGATTCTCTGTTAGGCTCTATGCAAATTCCAGGATAATTTTAGTTTTTCTGATTCTGATTAATGGTCAGGGTTAGAAGCCATATGTACATTTACCACAAACACTACACCATCATTTGTGTGTGTTAAGTAGTACATATGTGTAACGGTGGCGGGGTGTGGGAAGGACGTCAACACTGAGCCAGTAATCCGGAACGTAACTTTATTAAATGTAAACCAAAATACAAAACCAAAAATGCCACCATTAACTATAAGGCTTCACCTTGTTAATGAACCGCGCTCTGTTCTGACTCATTGGGGCTTAAATAGCAGCCCAAATGAAGCACACCTGTGTATCCATGAGCCCAGGTGTGCTCAGTCAGAACAGAGTGCCAACTGTCGTGCCCAACCGGAACCACAGGCACGACAGAATGTGACAAAAAAGCGCATCTCCCGAGGCGCCAAAACACAGCCACGCCCTGAGCTGGACCTCAGGGGGAGGCCAAACACAAAAACCCAAACCTTAACGATAACCCACCCCCTTACTGGGGCACATGGCCAGGTCCATAAAGCAAACAAAATTCAAACCCGAAGGGACCCCAGACCCAGCACAGCCATGACTACGGCTACCGGCAGGGGTGAGGGGTATCCCAGAGCTTTAGTCCAATCTCTTTTCGGGTCACTCTTCCTTTCTTTCTTTAAAACTTTATCCTCGGTTTTTCTTTGTCTTTCATGCCTTTCTCCATATCAATTTCCAAAGGTTTGTTCTTCAACTTTTTGTTGATTCTCTCCTTGTTGGACTTCTCTGTTTTCTGTGATTTCTTTTTAGTTAATCTCTGAAGCTCCTACCTGTACCAGTCTTTGTCTGTTTTAAAGACCGCTCCATCCGATTTCGAGTTCTTGTGAAGGTCAGAGCTCTTTTTGTCCAATGTGCTGGCAAGCATGTTTTTCTTCTTGTTGTCCTGCACCTGTTTCCCACACTCGACACTGGAATCACTGGAGGAATAGTCTGACTCACTGGATAGCCTGGTCCTGAAGGAGTCTGAACGGGAGCTAAACACAGAAGATTTTAAAAAGTTCAAAGAGGAAGGGTCTTTCACATAGTCCACTTGGCATCAACCCCATGCCATCCTTGTTCTCCACGTCTCTCATCGCAGAATCTACAGTGCAGAAGTTGTTGTTCACTTTCTTGAAATGAGACATGTCATTGTTGATGTTATTTTTTGGCTCCTTCCTCTTCTTAACCTTGCTTTTTTGGCTGCTTGGAGCTCAGTGAGGCAGCATCCCAGCTCTTGGTTCCACTGCGAGAATTTCCACATTGACTCCTCCACCTGCCGCCCTGTTCTGAGTCTGCCGAATTGTGAGGGTAACCCGAAGGTAGGGTGTCTCTGATTGTGCTCTGAGCATCATTCTCAGAGTTCTCACATGGTTGCTCAACCTCTGGAATCTTTTCCTGCTTCTCTATCAGACTGTTCCTCAGCTGCTCTGCTTTGGCGTTAACCCCCAGGGTACCAGCATGCATTGGTGTCTGTGGAGTGAGTTAAGATTCCAAGATCGCCCATTTTGCTTCCATACCTATGACCCGCTTCTCCAGCTTGGTGAGCTTACTGGCATCACTTCGGGCTTTTCTCAGTTCAGCCTGCAGAGCGACACTGTGGTCTTGCACCTGTTTCAGCTCTGCCCTGGTCTGATTCAGCTGTTCTTCCATAATGGCTACTATAGCCTCCAGTTTCTCCTGAATGGTTGGAGTCTCTACTCTCCTCGTTGCCTGGCGTGCAGTTTGGTCCCTCTGTTCCTCCGTTCTCTCCAGCCTCTCTCTTTGGACAAACATCACAGCTTGAAGCTTTATTCTGGAGACCTCTCTGTCTTTTCTGAATTTACTGCTCTTTCCTTGAAGCTCACCTTTGTCTTGAGCCAGATCCCTTGCCTGCTTTCCCCTGAATGACTTTTGCAAGCAAATTGCAGCATGTTTGAACAGCTGATACCTCTGCCTTTGTTGATGTCCAAGCTTCCACCTTCTGAACCTCCTCTGAAGAAGATTTGCTGCCCAGCACTGCTTCTTGAAAACAGATCTTTGCTTGTGCATTCCTACTGCAGCCTGAATAATGGTGGCAGCTTTTTGCATTGCAGCAACATTCTTTCGAACAGAATAACCCCTAAAAGCTGCCTGGATGCGTATCGCAGACCTTTTCAACACCTGGAATTTCTCATGGTCAAATTTACCCTTAATGTAGGACTTATAATGTCTTTGAATGATGATGGCTGAAACCTTTATGGCCTGGTACTTTACTACCTCCCTGTGTCTTCTGAACGCAGCCTGAATCAGGGAAGCTGCCTGATGTTGCAGGATCATCTCCCTTCTGACCCTCTGGCCTCTGAAGCTGGCTTGCAAGAACATTGCAGCAGAGCGCAATTTCAGGAATTCCTCCCTCTGCTTTCTGGCATCAAGTGTGGAACGATACCTAAACTGGATGGCAACAGCAGCATATTTGATGCATAAATATTGCGTCCGAGCTCAGTGAGCCCTGTAAGCACATTGTATTACAGTGGCAGCCTGGTGCTTTTATTTCAGAGTCTGTCTGGTCTTCATCCCTCAGAATGCGGCTTGCAGAACAACAGCAGCCATCTTTTTCTCCTTCAAAGACTTAATTTCTTGCTTCATCATCTTATTAGCTCAGTAATATCGCTGACCAGTCCTGGCTACCCACAGTAGCTTCAGGTAGTCTTTTCTGCTTATGTGCTTCCTTACCTGCGACTGAATGGTTATTGCAGCCTCAATTTGCATCTGCATCCGAACTTTCATTCTAAACATCCCACTTACCTGGAGCTGCTCCTTCTCTGCTTTCTGCCCGACGGGTTAGTGGTGCTGGGTTTGGGGGTCAACTCCTTGATGCCACTTTCCTTGATGCCGCTTTCCTTGATGCCGCTTTCCTTGCTGCAAAGGGCCTTCTTGGTCGACCTCCCTGGTTGCATGACGCAGGAAGCGGTCTCCGCTGTCTTCCTGCTCTCTGTGTCAGGGACGGCCTTCTTTGCCACTGTCCCACTTTTCCTGTTGCGAGCGGCCTCCTTTGCCGTCCTCTCGTGTTGAATGGCGCAGGGCGCATTTTCCGCCGTTTTTCTACGTTGAGCAGCGCAGGATGCCTCCACTATCAGTGTTCCGCTTTGAATGACATAGAGAGCGTTCACCGCCATCCTTCCACACTGCGTGACGCCAGCTGTAAATGAAGCCCCACCTTCCATGTCGCGGGTGGAAAAAGACACATGGTTCAGCGTGTCGAGGTAGCACTTTGCCCTTGCAGCCATGGAGACCAGCATCCGGAGAAAAAGCACAGCTCGGGATCCGGGGTGGGATCAAGTGGGAGCTGTGACGTCACGTGCTTCAGACGGCACTCGAGCTCCTCGGCCGTGGCCGTTGGCATCTGTCGCACCCACTCCTCACCCTCCAAATGCTCACGGAGATCCGGAGAAGCAAATCCAGTCATCGCCTCCATCTCCCAGGTCTTTATCAGCTGCCGCGTCTCCTCGATAATGTTCGCTGCTGCCTACAACACATGCTCCTGCCTGCCCTCATGGCTCGCGACGTCCAGGTACTGGTGGTTCATTCTGTAATGGTGGCGGGGTGTGGGAAGGACGTCAACGCTGAGCCAGTAATCCGGAACGTAACTTTATTAAACGTAAACCAAAATACAAAACCAAAAATGCCACCATTAACTATAAGGCTTCACCTTGTTAATGAACCGTGCTCTGTTCTGACTCATTGGGGCTTAAATAGCAGCCCAAATGAAGCACACCTGTGCATCCATGAGCCCAGGTGTGCTCAGTCAGAACAGAGCGCCACAGGCACGACAGACTGTGACAATATGCTAAATTTATAAAGGGCACTGAACTTTGAAGTACACTTCCACTCAAATAACACTGACTCACAATTTTGTTTTTATATATATATATATTTAGAATTTAATTAAAGATGGAATGCAATCAAATAATTTTGCAGGCAATCAAGGCACAAATAACAGTTTATATAAGTTTATTTGTATATTACTAACATAATTATGTAGCCTCATACATTTACAATATTTAAATGGTCATTGTTCCAATAAATATAATTCATCTTATAATAATAATAATTTTTATTTATATAGCGCCTTTCTCAAACCCAAGGTCACTTTACAGAGTTAAGTATCTTATACATAATATAATAATTTTTTCCACCCTTTAGACTGTACTAAATTATCATGAAGAATGAACCAATTAAAATGCTCCAAAATTCTTAAAACTGTTTACATCAACTTATATAAGAAGTAAAGTATATTTTTTCCCTCCCTGTAAAGTTACTTTTTTTTTGTTTGTTTTTTTTAAACACATCTACACACAGATTTTCACATTACTTGTATATATGTCTTCAGAGCAGTATTCTCTAAGCCTCTTCCTTGAGGTCATCTTTCCTGTAAGGTTCCAACTCATACCTGACTTTCTCCAGCAAGCATGTATTGTCCTGGAGGGCTGCTGTCCAGAAATCAATGGTTGGTGATTTCCCTCCTCAAATTCACCTGGTTCACACTTATGTCCATGAGTAGTTAGTCTGTTTGAGGAGGGGAATTACCAAACTGTATTGGACTGTATTGGATTGTTCCAGCAGAAGAGCAAGATTGTGGTTGTAACCAGACATCATAGCAAGGTAACGCTCCAGAGGACCAGAGTTCGTGACACATTTTTCCCTGTGAATGCTGCTTTAATCACCATTAGCCATTTCTTGTGACTGGGTTTCAATGTAATATGATTTGTTTTAGACCGATGACCAAGCAATTTTCTACATATCAGGGTACATACACTTCAAGTGAAGTGAACGTGACTACTTGTCATTGTGAAACACAGCACAGCACACCACAACAAAATACATCCTCTGCAATTAACCCATGCACAAACGTGTAGCAGGGGGCACCTATTGAAAGTGCCCAGGGAGATTGATGGAGACAGTACCTTGCTCAAGGGTACCTCAGTGCCATCTACTGGTCTGGGATTTGAACCTACAATCTGCCAATGCTGGGGCATACTCCCTATACACTAGGCCACCGCTGCCCCATATGTGGGGATGTTTCACTTTAAAATGTCAAAAATAAAATTAATAAATAAAAATAGTTGTAACTAGAACTAGGCTTTTTTCTGATTAAGTGAAGGCAAATCCTAGCTAGGACATATTTGATACAGACAAGTTTATTTTTAAATTAAAGCAGCATCTAACATTAGAAATAGAAATCTTTTTTTAAACCTATTTTTTCCATTTAGTTATTATGTGTCATGTAAGTATAAAATATTTTACTCTGTGTTTTGAGAGTGTATAGGCATGTTAGTTTTTTTGTAATGTTCAATGGATTTTTGTAATTAAAGGCCCCTAACCTCTGAAAAGCCAGTCATGTTCAGGGTAAAACTGTTGTCTTTAGTAGATTTATTTTTACCAGCTATATTAGTGTCCACTTTCGCTATTCATTTTTCCCTCAGACTTTACAATTTGTTGATGTTGCTGACTGCAAAAGGACACACAACCTCATGGGTCTGTTTATTTGCTGTGTTTTTAGCTGTATAACTTTTTCTTTCACGATCTTACTGTATACCCAAATGTCCCATGTGTCTGTATTTATGTTTGTGGTATAGATAAAATTCATCGATAGGGCAATGAAGCATCTCCTGAGGTAAAAGAACACAAGTCAGCTTGAGTTCATGCTTTTTCTTTGTGTGATGGGCCCTTAAAACTGGATTCAATCTACAAAGCTAAATAAATGTAAGATTTTTATTGGGGGAACTACTTTTAACTATAATTTTAGTGAATGCCACAGCATTTGTTCGATTGAATCCAGATAGAGTGACTTTCAGAAGTAAAAGCAAATCATAATGCTGCTTTCTGCCAGAGTCCATACTTCTTGCAAAAACATTTTAATTGTTAGAACCTGTTATCTAGAAATATTTGTAATCAAACAACTTTACAGATTTGGCTAACTGACGGATTACTTACCCACAGGATCTGTAGTGAATAGTAACCATGCTGAAACTGATCATTAGAGTCTCAAACATTTAAAAAAGTGCAATTCTGAAAAAAGCCAGTGATTATATAGCTATGTATTATTTTCATAATATTAATCTACATTAATATTTCAAATGCTTATTCTTACATGCATTAGTTATTGTGAAAGGGGATTAGTATTACAGCACTAGTATTACAGCAGCCCTACAACAACTGACCCTTGTTGGTATAATTCTTTATACATGTTTAAAATGTTTCAAAATAAGTTTTTTATTCTTTGGTTTGTTCTCATGAAAGATAGGTTTCCATATATGTAATGTACTGGCCTTCAGTGAAGTGAAAATTGCATTTAGCCCTTTTATATTTTTATTGTTTTTAAACATTTTAATTATGGCAATAAATTAATTCAATGGTGCTAGCAACTGTTGTTAAGAAAGTTGAAAGAAACCTGAGTAATTGCAAATATTGTAAACGTCTTTTATTTTATTCCAAAATGCCTATTAAAGGCCCTCAAATATGACAGACACTGGCATAAAAGCAACATTTGTCCTTTTACCACTCTAAATGTCACCTGCATTCTGTCTGACTAATTTTAATAGTCATAGTTTTTCACATTTTTTGGCTTCAGCTGTGTTGTCACAATAAGAAGAAAGCTAGACAGCACTCAAGGATTACAGTGCTTGTGGAGAGCATACATTACAAGACCAAAATAGAAGAGAAAGATGGCCTGTTTACATTAGGTCATAGTTAGCAGCATACAGTTACCATGTGCAAATTGGTCGAATAGACACACTACTATACTACAGCACATTTGGTATTTGAAGACATGATGAGATGGTTTAGTTTTAAAGGTAGCATACAGCAAAGTGACATCACCAATTCAATCTACTGATTTATTAAAGCTTTTAGAACATCCTAAGAAAATCTATCATCTTAAATTGTTTTGCTTATAGAGCTTATAAACATCCAAACAGATTTACTTCTAATGGAACGTGAACCCCAGTCAAACTGTAGTTTGACTTCTGCAAACAATTTATTAATGTACATTTTTATGTAGATGTCTGTCTGTCATTCCCACTTGTCTTTTGCCCAGGACTACTTTGGAAATAGAACATTGTAGATGAAAAAAAAAAAAAATACACTTATTCAATCAGTCTAACACAGAGCAATTGCTTCCAGATGTGCGTGTGCGTGTGCGTGTGTGTGTGTGTGTGTGTGTGTGTGTGTGTGTGTGTGTCTGCCTGAACAGATCTACCTTCCTGCAGAGTCCAGTTCAAAGCACAATCCGTCACACCTGCTGTATCTGTTTAACATCTTCATAAGTCTTTAGTTGGATGAGATGCAGTAGTGTTGGAGAGGGGGGGAGGTGCAGCATGTACAGATAGTTTGAATCTAAACTCTGCAGGAAAATAGATCTCCTGGAGAAGTGTTGGTGACCTTTGCTCTCTTGCTGCTACTATGTCAAGGTCTCTGCTCTGCTGAGAATGTTCCACCACCCAAATTATTACTGCTCATTGGTGGTCATTTGCTCAAAATTAAATGGGTATAGGGGGCTAACAAATGATGAGGAGGAACAGTCTCTAACTTGAAAAAAACTAAGTGTTCATTATTACAAACACAATGATTATCAGTTGCACAGCTGTTTCAGCAATGACATATTTTCATACATGTGTATTGAAAATATTGATTTCAACATTTTGAACAATACTGTAGGTGAATAATTACTGACAGATTATATGTCTCCACAATATGTCATTTTTCTATTTTGCAATCTATTTGGCTGGACCATTCTTAGCACAGCAGCATCATGTATGTACATGTTACACTGGTAATGAGTGTGTTTCAAGGTCTGTGTCAGAATAGTTTATTTGTAAATTCCACACCTCACTGCTTGCAGTAAGCTTTGTAAGTTCACAGCATTTTGCTTTGAAGGATGATTTGCTATTAATGGAAAAAGTCAGCAAGTATAAGGTGGCACCTGATGCAGTTGTTAAATGATTCATGAATAGTAGTTGAACTGTAGACATTATATGCAATTAAAAAAAAATACCATAACAACTACATATACCACAACATTGTTGTGATATTTTTCCTGCACTTATTTTTGGCCTACAGGTGTGTATGTACAGTTTGTGTACCCATTAGTATGATCATAATTTAGCAGAGATGTAACCTAAAATATATATATGGATCCAGTATCATAAAGGTGCGTCAAAAGTATCTGATGCCTTCTCTTTGTGCAGCAGTAACTGCAGCTAAACATTTCTTGTGACTGTTGATTAGTCACAAGATGTGAAGAAATATTAATCCATTATTTCATTCAGAAATTTTTTAACTCTGGTATGTTATCAGGTTTCTTTCTGTTAACTGCACCAATTCAGATCCTTTTACAATAATTTCCCTTAATCATACTTTGGTAGAATTAGTGTGCAGAACATTAACATTGGCCAGTGTGAGAAGGGCCTTTAGTTAGAAGTTAACTTAGAAGTTAACCTAGAAGTTAGAAGTTTAGTTGCTTAGAGTAAAAATTGATTACAATCTGTCTGACTGAGGTAGTGGAGGCCAGACTCTTTAGAATACCCATTTTAACCTTTTTATGCCTGATGATCATCACCAACTTTTTTTTTTTTCTTCAGAAATATCCTTTCTTTGTGCAATTATCCACCTCCACAAACAAGCCATCAAGATCAGACTTTGATCATTTCCTTCCTCAGATTTCCCCAATATTGATGTAACATATATTATGAATGTTTCTAAAACTGCAATGTCATCAATCAGGATGACAGCAGAGAGAGTTCCTATATTGAAGTAACCTGAAACACTTTAATTCATATTAGCCAAGTAACATTTCCCAGCTCCCTCTGCTTTGTTTAAATTAAATCCATATCTGGTCACTAACTGACCATTTTATATTAATGTTTATTACAGGTGCAGGTTACATTAACCAGACTAAGTGCAGTCCTTCCGACGCTGATGCCTCTACCTCCTCCTCCATCCTGCCTGTCCACCAGGTTCTGGACAAAGTGAAAGGCTACTGCTCTGTGCGCTCTGACAACTTTTACAAAAACATCATGATATCGGACAGTTTTAGTCATAGCACCAAGTTTTAGAAAGGACAGCAGGTAAGAGAGGAGACTGGGCTAGATCTTCTATGTGGTATCAGGTTTTCTTAGTTTTCTTAGACCAGCAGAGCGCTAGCGACATTTCCATACTGTACCATATTGAGCTAACCAAAAGAAGCAGCTTGTAGAGACTCGTAACCCTGTAGAGAGGGACAGCTATGGAACGAGTGGATTTTACATACTGTGATGTGTAAACTGACTTTTTGTGTGCTGTAAATATTAATAGAATATTTTGCTGTAAGTCCATCTGTGCCCTTTTTCCTAATTTCTCATTTGTGTTCCTCCTTTTTTGCACATGAGTTATGCGCTGGAGTCAGCTTGTTTCTTGTACATACACAGTCACTTACATTATGTTTATACTTCTGCGTCAAAGGTAATTAAAAAAAAGAAAAGTGGACAATTATAACCCAAAAGACATAAAAACCCAAAGGCCACATTTTACATTACATTTAAGGCATTTAGCTGATGCTCTTATGCAGAGCAATTCCTGATTACAGGGAACTTGGGGTTAAGGGTTTTGCTCAGGAACCCAGTGGTGGTAGTGCTGGAGGTGGGATTTGAACCTGTGACCTCTTGGTCTGTAGGCAAAATCCTACCAGTAGTACCAGAAAATATCCTTCTTTCATCACCACAAAAAGCCAAGCAAACTGTTCCACTGCACATGAGTGAAATTCAAATATTGTTTTTTTGTTCACTATTTATGTTGCTCTATTCACATATGCTCTACTACTGATTAACAATCATTGTTCAGACATTACAAACACTCACTCAAAAATAAGGTGTCAAAAAAGGTTTTGAAGTGGGTCAAGTAGTTTCAGTCAAGATGTTTATAAAGTCATCCATTAAAATGTTCATAATGAAACCGCATTTGGTTCTTCCTTTTGGACACGTTATTTGGCATGTCAGAAATACCACATAATCATCTGATTATTATTTTCAAATGTTGTTCTCAGTGTTTATAGTATTTTTTCATTTCACAATAAACAGAATGTGAGTTTTGATGTGTTGTTGTGAGGCAAATATATGATAAAAAAATTAAAAAGAGAAATCTTCAAGACATGTCATGGGTCTAAAAAAACAAGAGCAGTTTTAACTTCTGACTTTGTGCTACAACATTTAGTACTGAGGAAGGTCTTCTTATCTGAGCTTCTTTTATCGTTTGGGAACAAATAGTATTGACAGCTGGTTATCAGGATCAACAGTAGCAAACAAGATAAAACAAAAATCCAACAGAAATTGTTAATCACAATTATTTCACAATTCATGGTGACAGGCATGCATGTTTTTATGACCATTGCTCTCAAGGGTAGAACCAAGTTCAGTCAGGTTAAAAAAGGTATAGTATACAGTATACAGTAACTCTATTTGTCATTGCTTTGTTATGTAAAACCCTAAGCTGCAATCCAGCTCTTGCCAGATTTAGTTTTAGTAGGTTTTTTTAAGATATTTATTCTTTAAATTCTGGAGCAGATGACTGCTTTAACAAAGGCATTGACAAATGCTTTCATTTGCAAAATCTGATCTGATATGACATGATATGTCTGTTTTTTTCTTCTGTGCCTTATAATGACGCTTTTGTGAACTTGTGGCATAGTCTTACTGTATATTAAAAAGAGTTCAAATCTGATACGCCTGCTGTGTCTTTAATTCTGTAACTTTGAATAACCCCAACTTTTATATTAAAGTTCATGTTGGCGTTCATGTTAAGCACTTTACATCATGATTAGATTATTATTTCAATGTCTGTGGGTGACTCAGTAGCAAAGGCAAAATAATCTTATGCAATGTTGAAAGGTACTGCAGATGTTACTGACCAGACAGCAGAAAGTGCTTTAGATAAAATTTCAAACATTAATGGCCTCTTTAAGGCATACTTCTTTTTTTCTTTTTTTTTAGCTGCTTGTACGTGTTCATCCTTTTGCCTATACAAAGATAATAATGAGTAAAGATGAGAGGGTAAACATGTTTATTTAAATCATGCGTATTATCTTTTAAGTTGCTTCATATATCACTATGGAGTGGGTCTTTTCTTGGATAAGGTAAATTCTGTATTCTAAGATATATAAGTTTATATGATATCTCCTGGGTTACTGTTACAGTAATTGGTTCCACTAAATTTAATTTCAGGAATGTCCAAAGAGAGTCTGATGGTGTGTGTCTGATGGTGTCTGTCCTCTGATATGACCATCCCTGTCTCAAGTGATTATTGATTACCATTGTTTGAGGCATTTTTAATAATGATTTCTGATTGTTATTTTCATGATTCAGTTGTACTAAGATAAGCTAAAGGCACCTTTCAAGACACTGTTTCAATGTTTTACACCCTGCTCACAAGACAGATTAACATCAGAATAGTGTAAAAAAAAACACAGCTGCTATACATTATTTGTAACATGAAGAAACACCCATATGAAGTTTCGCATGCCTTTAATGTTTTTTGTACTTTGGAGCTCCAGCTATGCTTCTGATGTGTGCTGCTGACTCTGACCATATTCTTGCAGACATCTGCTCAGATACTGTCAAAGACAATAGGATAAAATTATCCTGGGATTATCATGATTAAGATGCCTTCTTTCTGAGGAAGCATCCACAAATGCTTATGTATTATGTGTACAAGTTTGTCTTTGCCATGAGCATGATGAAAATAAAACTTGGTCAAGGCTACCTGTTTAAATTTGTTGATAGCACTATGGCCAAGTCAAGCCAAGTCAGTTTGATTTATATAGCACTTTTTACAACTGTTGTTGTCACAAAGCAGCTTTGCAGAATCAAGTTCTGAGCCCCTAGTGAGTTAAAACTCCCTAAAACAGGAGGAAGAATCCTGGGGAGGAACCAACTGAATGTGCATTTTATAAGTTAACAGATCCATGGACAGCAAGAGGTCCATTATCAATCTTGCCTCACAGCAAAAAGATTCTGGGCTCAGATCCCAGATTCCTCTCTGTGTAGAGTTTGCATGTTCTCCCTGTGTCTATGTGGATTTCCCCCAGAACTCTCGTTTCCTCCCACAGTACATTGTACAGAGTGGAGATGCTAAATTGCCCCCTTGGTACATGTGTGTGTTTGTCTGTGTCTTCCCTGCTATGGACTGGTGAACTCTCCTTTCCTTTGCAATATGTGAACTAACACCCTTCTTTTTTTACGTGACTGGTGTATTATGTTCATTACTTTTTACTGTAACATTAGTCAATGTATTTAAACCAGATCAAGTCATAAAAGGCCTAGTTATGTAAATACAGGATATTTAAGGAAGTCATCAAGAGAGCTTAAATACCATATCGTACTGTTTTTTTGGGGTTTTTTTTTGTGCTTCATGTATGATTTTGCTGTACTTCAAGAAGGCTGTACGTGGAAGAACCTATACTGAAAATAATGATCTGTAAATGCTTATGTTAAACAGAATGCTCTGCAAATGGGATGAGCACTATTTGCGTAGTTAATGAAAACAGCAAAAAAGATCAAGATATTGTGTATACTCTAAAAAAGACTGTAAAATTATCATTGTTCTAACTTGAATTTTTACTAAAATTTGTCATGAACAGGACAAAACATTCACATTTGCGGCATTTAGCAGATGCTCTTTTCCAGAGCGACTTCCATGTCCTAATTACAGGTACAGTCCCCCTGGAGCAACTCAGGGTTAATGGTCTTGCTCAAGGACGCACTGGTGGTAGTACCAGAGGTGGGATTTGGACCTGGGACCTCTTGAGCTATAGGTCTATAGGCAAGTACCCTACCACTAGACCACCGCTACAAAACAAATTTGATAGCTGCACATCATCTTATAACTATGCATCCATGGTTTTTAAATTAAATCAGTGCTTATCACTTATTTTAAAATGTAGCCTCCTGAAAAAATCACACCTTCAGTTCATTCCATTCTTTTATCCTTACCATGGTCATGGGTGGTGATGAAGCTTATCCCTGCATTTTTAGGTGAAAGGCAGAGAAATAGCTTGGACAGGTTGCCAGTCCATTACAGGGTGATAAAGACAAAAAAAATTGTCTCTCCAATCCACCTGACATGCAATCTGGAGACTGCGGGAGGAAACTGGAGTCTGGGAAG
Organism: Hepsetus odoe; assembly: GCA_017165825.1. Classification (NCBI taxonomy): domain Eukaryota; kingdom Metazoa; phylum Chordata; class Actinopteri; order Characiformes; family Hepsetidae; genus Hepsetus; species Hepsetus odoe. Next base: position 11,288,357 of record CM029370.1, on the reverse strand, counting down.
CAAACCTGAAACCTTCTTGCTGTGAGGCAACAGCAGGGATATCTGCACAATGTCGCTATGGTGCAAAAAGGTCCCATTTAAAAAACTTTAAGCAATATGTTGAAGGTGTAATGTAGTGACTCATATTATGGAAGAAAATCTAGTGGGGTAAGCAAACTTTATCTAACAAATAAAATGTTTTTCTCACCTCTGTAAAATAATTTCAAATAACAATAAAAGGATAAAGGAGATAATTATTCACATCTATTGATAAGACTATAATATTTCAAGCAGTGTTAGATACAAAAAAAAAAAAAAAACAGCCACTAGGGATGCACAGACCAGTGTATTTCTTCGTGCCGGTCCCAAGCCCAGATAAATGGGGAGGGTTACGTCAGGAAGGGCATCCAGTGTAAAACTTTTGTCAAATCAATATGCAGACATCAATACAGAATTCCATACTGGTTCGGTCGAAGCCCGGGTTAACAAGTTGCTGGTGGAAACTGGACTACTTTTGGACAATGGAGAAGAAGAAGAAGAAGAGGGGGAAGGCATATCTGGAGGGAGGAGGAGAGAAAGAAGGGGAGGAGAGTGGAAGTGAGGCTAGGGACTTTGAATGTTGGCAGCATGACTGGTAACATTTTGTGTGTGCAAGAGACAAGATGGAAGAGTAGTAAGGCCAGGTGTATTGCAGGAGCATTTAAATTGTTTTACCAAGGTGTGGATTGAAGGAGGAATGGGTTAGGTTATATTCTGAAGGATGAGTATGTCAAGAGTGTTTTGGAGGTGCATAGGGTGTCAGGGAGGTTGATGAGTTTGAAGCTGGAAGTTGAAAATGTGATAATGAATGTTGTTAGTGCTTATGCTCCACAAGTTGGTTGTAAGATGGAAGAGAAAGAAGAATTAGAAGAGTTAGATGAAGTGATAGAGAGTGTACCCAGTGGAGAGAGAGTGGTGATTGGTGCAGATATTAATTGACATGTTGGTGAAGGGAAGTGAGGTGATGAGGAGGTGATGGGTAGGTGTGGTGTCAAGCAGAGGAATGCTGAAGGTCAGATTGTTGTAGATTTTGTGAAAAGGATGGAAATGGTTGTAGTTAATACTTACTTTAAGGAGAGGGAGGAGCACAGGGTGACGTATAAGAGTATAAGCTAGGTTAAGAAAGCGGTGAGGATTAGTGAACACCAGTGTGGTTTGATATCGAGAAAGAGCACTACAGATGCAATGTTTGCTCTGAGGGTGTTGATGGAGAAGTACAGAGAAGGTCAGGAGTTTCATTGTGCCTTTGTGGACTTGGAGAAAGCATATGACAGGGTGCCTAGAGAGGGGTTGTGGTTTTGTATGAGGAAGTCAGGTGTTACAGAGAAGTATGTGAGAGTAATTCAGGATATGTATGATGGCAGTGTAACAGTGGTGAGATCTGCAGTGGGAGTGATGGATGCATTTAAGGTAGAGGTTGGATTACATCAAGAATCAGCGCTGAGCCTATTTTTGTTTGCAATAGTAATGGACAGGTTGACAGATGAGGTTAGACAGGAGTCTCCATGGACGATGATGTTTGCTGATGATATTGTGATCTGCAGTGACAGTGGGGAGCACCTTGATGAGGACCTGGAGAGATGAAGATATACGCTAGAGAGGAGAGGAATGAAACATAAAAGTGAAAAATTGAAAGTGACTATTCTTTTCATTGCAAGGTCACAGCACAGCACACAGTGAACCACAACGAAAGAGTTGCCCAAGAGTACCTCAGGGAAATCTACTGGTGAGGGAATCGCACCCACAATATTTTGATCTGGGGCCAACTCCCTAACCACCAGGCCACCGCTGCACAAAATAAGGAACGCTTCGCGATTTTGCATGTCATCCTTGCGCAGGGGCCATGCTAATCTTCTCTGTATCGTTCCAATTTTAGGATATGTGCTGCCGTAGCAAACAGCAAAAAGTGAGTAGGTCAAAGACAGAATACATGAGTGTGAATGAAAGGGTGGAAAGTGGAGTGGTTAGGATGCAGGGAGTAGAGGTGACAAAGGTGGAGGAGTTTAAATACTTGGGATGAACAGTTCAGTGTAACAGCGAGTGTGGAAGAGAGGTGAAGAAGAGCATGCAGGCAGGAATGGGTGGAGAAGAGTGGCTGGAGTGATTTGTGACTGACGGGTACCAGCTAGAGTAAAAGGGAAGGTTTACAGGACAGTAGTGAGAGCAGCTATGTTGTATGGGTTGGAGATGGTGGCACTGACGAAAAGACAGGAGGCAGAGCTGGAGTTGTCAGAGTTAAAGATGCTGAGATTTTCATTGGGACTGACGAGGATGGACAGGATTAGAAATGAGTATATTAGAGGGACAGCTCAGGTTAGACGTCTTGGAGACAAGGTTAGAGAAGCAAGGTTGTGTTGGTTTGGATATGTCCAGAGGAGAGATGAGGATTATATTGGAAGGAGGATGTAGAAGATGGAGCTGCCAGGAAAGAGGAAAAGAGGAAGACCAAAGAGGAGCTTTATAGACGTGGTGAGAGAGGACATGAGAGGTTTGAAGCAGGAAGACGCAGAGGACCATAAGAAAGGGAAAGAAAAAGATGGAGGAGTTCAATTTTAAAAAAGTGTTTTGCTAGTTTTAGGATTTTAGAAGTATGATAAACTGGATGCTATTACTTATTTGAAGAAAAGTTGTTTGTGAAGGTATTTTTATTGTGCAGAACTTTGGTTACTATAAAACCAATCCATCCATCCATCCATCCATTTTCTGCCGCGTTTCCCAAACGGGGTCGCGGGGGAGTGCTGGTGTCCAACCCAGCGCACACAGGGCGAGGACGGGGGACGCACCCTGGACAGGTCGCCAGCCCATCGCAGAACCAGAATTTCATTATAGCGAAAATAAACTGACAAAACATGAACACAGATCCAAGGCTCTGATTTACTTTCTTAAGTATTTATTTTTTCTATAAAATATTTTCACTAACAAAATAAATATTCCAGAATTTGAGTATAATTCCAGCAACATTCCAGCAATCCTTCATATCTGTACATTTTTTAAACAAAGCCACAACATACATGAATATGACTTACTTTTACCATAAAATCTTATTACATTTGGGAACATATTACATGGGTGTCGATACAAGCAGTAATAGACCCCAGTAACTGGATTGTCTGCACTGATGTTTTGACTTTTTTACAAAATTTTGTAAAGAACATAAAGTGCAGATAAGCAACCTGTTTCCTTCAATAATTACAAGCCTCACAAATTTATTTGGTAGTCTGCTCACTAACTCTTTAAATGTAAATAAGTAACAAAATCTAAACTATATATTATTATTTCATTCTCTGAAGCTGGAACATTGGGACCTGCTGAGTCTTAGAGAGAGTCATGTATCCTTTCTGAACTTGAAAATGGTCTTACCCACCATGCATTCTGACCTTTTTCATTACCAGAATTATTTACAGAAACTGAATTGATGTGTCTGTGGTTGATTTGTGGTTGATGGTTAGTCTCACACTTTTCAAGTTTCCTGGACAGGGCTGTACCACCTTTGTTTCACTACAAACTTGTATGGCTCTTTGGACTTTCTGGGAGTAAAGCCCAAAAGTGATGCATTTTCACTCCTGTGGAAGACAGAAGACAAATTTACTCTAAAATCAATATCTTCATGATACAAACTGCCATAATGATATGTTCACATACTTCAAATGCCAAAGGGTACAGAACTTCAGGCACTCAGCATCTAGCTTATTTCTGCAAAGACATCTTGAAACGTCTCTTCTCAAGCGCATTTGCAGAGATCCCACTCCGTATGGAATAATATGACTGGAAAAGCAAGAGAAATCATAAGTATTAACACAGCAATCCAAGGTATAATTGCAACCAACAAAATGCCATTTCCTAGCAAGAATAATTTCCACAGGGCAGTGACAAGATAGTGCAATTTATGAATTGTGCCATGTTTTTCAGTGTTTCAGTGTTGTTTTAGACATAACTTTTTAGCATGAATAAGCCAGTCATATTTTTTACAAATGACATCCCCAAACCTCAACTGACAAAATGAATTCAGCTGAAATAGCACTAAAGTTGGAACATTGATAAACCCTTTTCGCGGAAAGTTTTCCTGAATAAGAAATCAGGCAGTCATGTCATCGCTGGATGTTTTTCCACCATTTTATTTATTTCCCTTAAACCATTGCATGGCTTTGTGGTTGCTTGGTTGCCTTTCATTGAGACCAAAGGCAGTCTGTCTGTCCTTAGGTCTTCATGCATGGGCCAAGTTAATGAGACCACACACTTAAATGGAAGCAGACACGTGCCTTTTCCTTCCCAGGTTAACAGCATTACCTCCCCCCTCACATACTGTGTTCTGTGATAAAAGCATCACAGAAAATCTTTTTTAAAAATATGTTTTTAAATTCTTAACTCAGCTCTATTTATCAGCTCCATATCTACTGCTGTTAACTACATGGCAGTGCTACAGTCTTCCAAATGGTCTAAGTATTTTCACTTTAATCAAGCTGATTTTAAGAAAGACCTATTTGTTGATATTTCAGCTCTAAGTTCAAAGAGCTGTTTGGTAGAGACACACTCCTGCAACATGTGTGAGTTGTTCATTATGTCTAGTTTTTTGTTGTTGTTGTTGTTGTTTTTTGGCAATTCATGTACCTGGGTGTGTTAACCCAAACGATTCCAATATGGCAGAAGTACACACACTCCTTGTCCTTCATGTTCTCACAGGAGCAGCGCTTCTCACGCCGCTGGGTCCTGTTTTCCAGCTGCATGGGTATACCACTCTCTGCATGGGGCAAAGGGACTGGCAAGGAAGCTGTTTGGCCTAAGGAGGAGGAGATGAGACATGAGCTGTGTATTGTGTATTTTGACAGCATAGAGGAAGAAACATAGTTACAGTAGTGATGACATATGTCTGGCTTATCTGACTTAATGACACAGGCAAAGCCTGTTTAATCACAGGTGGGTCTGAACCACAAAAGGCATGCAGATTCTAGAAACATTAAGGGCAAAATCCCTCAGCAAACCATGAATAGATCAGTGTGTATTTCAAACAGCAATCTTTTCACTCCCTTTATCTAGTGTTTCTCATCTACTGTTACTGCTGTTGAACTACACTGAGCAATTTCACATGTTGTCAGTACACCTGGAGCAGGATGAGCTTGCAGATCTGTCTGATTGTTCTCTTTTTAATTAAACATGTCCATCAGGTTATGCAAATAGAACATGTTGGCTTCTGAAAGAGCAGCAACACAACAAAAAGGAAAGCAACAAAAAAGTTCATTTTCAGCTCTACTATTATTTGCTCTTGTTGTAAAGCAGCTTATGATCTAATTACCAAATCCATCTCAAGTTATAACTGGATGAAAAATCTAAAACATTTACTGGAAAACACTAAATATGTAAGCTTTATACTTTTAAACCCATGTATATTGATGCTCTCAGAAAAGGATAAGTTGTCCATTGTTCCATTAATCATGATATTTTGACAAAGTTTAAATGACAAGTGACATTATGAATTTGTGCAATAAAAAAGGACATTCAAGGATTTTTGATTAATTATGATGTACTTCAATTTGAATTCAAAATGAATTTCAAGACCAGATTTGGAGAAAATGGGCATTTCTGTGTATATGCTGATTCTAACAGGTCACATAACCTATTAGAATCTAATGTTCACATAAACCTGGCCTAAACATGCATCTTGGGTGAGCTGATCATATTGTGATCAGAGATGCTTTTTGATGACTTATAAACGTATGTGAACACATAGCTTTGTATGCTAATGTTTGGGTTGAATCCTCAAATTATATATTGTTTGATTTTGAAAAAGGGAAATAAGGATACCGTCACTGGAGAGACTCTTCTGCACAATTCATACAAATAATGATTCTGTTTGTTGAATTTATTAGACACATAACATAAATTGGTGCAATTGCAGAGGTAATGTTTTATAATTTTATGTTTCATTATTAAATTCTGCAATGAAGGAGAAATTGTGCACTAAATTCATTATAAATGTATCACATTTAAGTATGTTCTGTGTGAACTCCATTGTCTACATTGTCCCAATGCATCCCAAACATCAATGGCAGATCACCTAGAGAGGAGATAAGCTGTATAATCATTTTGTTTGAGTTATAACCAATCAAAAGAGCTAACTAACACAACACTAACTAACACAACTAACACAACACTAGTGGTAAACGGCTTTACAGCCATGGCCAAAGGTTTTGAGACCGAAACCCTTTTTTTTTTTTTTTACAAAGTTTGCTGCTTCAATGTTTATATATCTCTTTGTCAGATGTTTCTATGTTGTACTGAAGGATAATTACAAGTTTCAAAGGCTTTTATTGACAATAACAAAGTTTATGCAAAGAGTTAATATTTGTAGCGTTTGCCCTTCTTTTTTAAGACCTCTGCAGTTCACCCTGGCATGCTATCAATCAACTTATTCTTTTGCTGAATATCAGTCTGTCCCCTACACCTTTTTTGAGGAAAGTGGCTTCTTTGATGCCTTTCTTGACACCAGGCCATCCTCCAAAAGTGTTCATCTCACTGCATGTGCAGATTAAAAAGTCTTACAGAGGGACTGTAGCACTCAGGGAGGCAGACAGGGCTGGGGTAACAGAACCATCAAACGGTTTTATGATCAAATATTCAACATGGTTGCAAAAAAACGTGTTGAGAAAAAGAAACAACTGAACTACCACAGATTTGAGAAGAATCAAACATGAAACTACCAGGAACCCATGATCCTCCTGTACTATCATATTCCAGAACTGAACCTATATGGAGTGGCCAGAAGTACAAGGTGTTCAGTGCTCAGAGACATGGGCAAGGTAAGGAAGACTGAAACCTGACATCGATGAACAAGACACATACGTTGAAACATCAAGACTGGGCAAAAAATATCTCAAGACAGATTTTTTTTATTTTGTTTATGTTTTATGGACTGATGAGATGAAAGTGACTCTTGAAGGATAAGATGGATGGGCCTGTAGCTGGATCCCCTGAGAATGTTCACACTACCATTTCCTTTGTAAAACATTCAGGTTTCAGGGTTATTAACATTTTGGATTGACTGATAGCATTACATTTGTTCCAGATTAAAATTAATCCTGAAAAATACTCACTCTAATAATTGTGTACACAGTGTAATTTTATAAGTTTATGAAGATGACTTGCCACGCAGCTGTCATGATATGAATCTGAAAAAACAAATTTGTTTATGGTTTTCATTCCTTGAGTTTAGATGAATGAATAGCCAAGGGAACCATGTGGATTGTATTTAAAGTAGACAGCAAATCCGAAACTGTGGCCAACCACATTTTATGCTTCTAGAATTCCTGCAGCACATGTCAACGTCTGCTGCAAAGCAAGCCACGACCAAAGCTTCCGATGGTTTTCAGTTTATAACGTGAATAAAAACAGATCTCTCCCACTTACCCAAGGGGTTTGTGGTTTGCCATCAGGAGATAAACAAATCTCGAGGAAAACTAGAATGAGAAATTTGTCAAAGTAGTGTTTCTCTGTTGAACTGGAGGATGATTTCATTTCAAATGTGTTATTTTTAGTAATATATTTTCCAGGAATAGGAAGTTGTTTTTGTTTTTTTTTTTTCATTTTTTATGTTACCAGGAAGACTGCAGTCAAGTTAAGACCCTAAATCACGGAAAGCCAAATTTTCTTTTTCTTTGTTTTGCAATAGTATGCATAGTACTTTGCACAATTCTTGAGCCACCCCTTACTTCATTATATTTTGCTTGAAAAGAGAAAGGATTTCTTTGATTTACAAAAATGTACTGTTGAGGACTAGTTCTCCAGGCTTCCTAAAAGGTCAGAGTTTTTTTTTTTTCAGTGCAGTTCCTGTATCTGACCAGATTCTGACCTGATATTTTTTTTGTTTGTTAAGATATACAGTGACCTTTATATGAATCATTCAAGCAGAACAAAGCCAACTAAAGTGGCTTTTTAAAAGTTATTCTACTCAATATGCAAAGGTAAGACAGTTAAGAAAGAGTTTTTCTGCAGAAACAAGATGATTCCTTTGCAAAGGTTAAAGGAATTGATGGCTGTGTTTATTTTTTGTGCAGTACTGTACAAACACTTACATAGGAGTTCAATTACTACAAGGTTAGCCCTGCTCATTCTCACTGGAATTAGAAGAAGAGTTTCAAAACATTTCGCTTTTAAATTTCTGGAAGCCAGAAAAAAGCTCATCTACATGTATTTTTCTTGGAGGCACAGTTACAAAAGCAGCCTGTTTTATTTTAAAGGATAAAGACAGACTGGAAATTGGTCAGGTATAATTAAATTTTTTGGTATATAAAACCACATAAATATCAGAAGTAGACTGGGGGAAAAATCGTAGGATTAAGGCTCTTCAGTGTGTGATGAAAGAGATACTATACAGGCAAAACAGACACACAGGGAAACATACTGTGAAATTGTTAGCACCCAACTGAAACCAGCATGACATCCTATGAGCCATCTCCTGTTCTGATTCTTCTGTTAGATTTTCCAATGCAGTTTTAACACTGATATGTTAAAAATGATGTGATTATATGATGAAAATGATAAATTATAAATGATAGCAAAGCATCTGCCAACATTTCTCTTCAACCTTCTGATGCTTGGTGGAAAATTGCAGATTGGAGCAAGACTGCCATTAATAACACCAAAAAGGTGAGCTCAGATAATCTGTGGAAGTCACTGTCCTCCAGCTCTTTCGGATCAACCACAGCTACCTGGACCTCCAAAGCCAAAACCACACTAAACCCATTTGCAAAACGACACAGCAGTGCAGGTAAGCTCCACTATTAAAGTTATATATGTGCACCAGCATGTCACTGTATCAGGTACACCTTTTTGTATTTTACATGCATACATGGCATTAATGGACACAAAAAACATTTTAAGTCTATACTGCTAGGCTTACTTTGTGTCCAGAACATAAAGTGACTATTCTTGTCATTGTGAAATGCACCACAGCCCAACACAACGGAATATCTGCGTTTCACCCATACACACACATGCAGCAGGGGGCAGCCATTGAAAGTGCCCAGGGAGCAGTGACAGGGATGGTACCTTGCTCAAGGGTACCTCAGGGCAACCTATTGGTGAGGGAATCAAACCCACAATCTTCAGATCCAGGGGCCAACTCCCTAACCACTAGGCCACCACTGCCCATATTTCAAATGTGTTATTTTTAGTAATATATTTTCCACCAATGTGGAATTGTCAGCAGTGACATCAGTAATTTATTATTCATCACTTATAGTTCACATGATAATGTAAGGATGTCAGTTTTTTAAAAACATCTCCAAACTGAAATGGTTAAACTAGGGAATTAATTGTACAGTTATAGAAAAAAAAATTGATACAATTGTTTATAATGATATTCATGATGGTTATAAACACATTTCATGATGGGGAAATTGCTTTACAATCCCTGAGATAAAAGATTTAGGCTTGAACCAACAGTTTTAGTACAAGCAAAGCATAGCAAGGCAATATAATACATAAGGAAATCATTCATCCAACTGTTGTAACATTATCAGTATTACATATACTGTGTGTTTAAAGGCATGTGTTTTGTTCTCTGCGTGTTTTGGAGAATAAATATAATGGCTACATTTTTAGGCTATATTTTTGTTGTAGACATGCAACGCCTGTTTTGAAAATTGGACATTCTTGGAATTCTTCTAGTTGTCTTATTCCAGAAGAAGGATTTCATCAGCTAAACTGATTTTTTTAGATCCACATTTGAGGAGTTGCAGATCCACCAAAACAAACTGCCTTCTATACACACTCATTAAAATCTCAAATATCCATCAAGCCCTTTGGTTCTCATCATCTTGGCTTTGTTTCCCTGGGCAAGAAAAGGTATTTTGTAACCTGTACCCTGAAGTGAGAAGTAAGTGCCAGATATGTCAGCAAAAGACATGCTGGAGAACCTCCTTCACTGAGCCTTGTCTAGGCATAATGTTCTGTACTGCTGGAGCTCCAATATGCTCAGCTGATGTCTGGTGGTCTGACTGTTATTAAAATGTTTTATTTCTCCCATGAAAAGTCCATGGCATGAAAGGAAAAGAGGTGAAGGGTGTCATTTTTCATGAAATCCAGACATCACTGTGAAAATATTACATTGTATATTGAGAAAGCCTTGGAAGCAACAGCACTGCAGCAGAAGTGCAGTAATAACCCAATGTTGGATCAATAAGCAGTGTCAAGGAGTGGCTGTAATTCAGCTTAAACTTCATTAGCTTACCAAGATCTTTTTATTACTTTTTCATTCTTTCTGCCACATCTGAATGGGGAGCACTGAAATTTCAGGGGCCCTTAAACCCCCCTGTAACTGCTACAGAACTTGTGGGAAGCAATGCATGTTCTGTGGTCCCTGGAAGAGGTTCCTACATTACGAAATGTCCAACATATGGGAGTTAACACATGTTCAGTATGGAATGAATTAAGCATTTTACAGCACATTTGAGTTCAATTTAACAGTCAATGCATTACTTCACAACTGTAACTCATTTATAATCTACACTCTTGTAAATATAATTGCTATAAAAGGTGCTTTGAAGCCATGTGAAGCACTGTTGATTCCTTACATAGCTATTTAGTGTATGGCTCTTTAATAAAAATATTTTTACAAATGATACATGTGGGCATGAAGAACCTTTCTAAAGTTAAAAAAACCTACGCATAAGCTTAACAGCTTCAGTTGACAAGTGCACAAGACCATTTTTTTTTTTTTGCATTTCAAAGATGAATGCTTTAAAGCCCATTCTGAAGCAGAAAAAAATAATATTTAACATAGCATTACCAAATCTTACCCCTAACTGACAATAGACATAATTCTTCTAAGAGCCATATAAAAATTTGACAACAGAATTGTAAAATGTTTTCCAACTCTGGATGAAACATTAAACATTAAACTACAACATCTCATTGGTAAAAACAGAATAACAAAGCATTAAGGTGCTTCATAATGGTAATTTTTTACCAGGTAGGCTTTACCTACATTCTTCCTATCATATCCAAATGTTTTAGCTCCCATTTAAAATAATTCAGCTTACGATAATGTGTTAATGTGTGTCCTATATTATTTAAGTGACTTTTCTGCAAAGGACATATAATATTTCCACTTTAAAAAATGCCATTTGACCAGGAGAGTCCAAACATTTCCATACATCTATATATCATGTTTACAGTATGGAAATTAACTTAGCAAAATCACGAGTGCTAAATGATGAGTGATTAGATGCAGCAATTGCTGGTTAACAAGAGAGAAACACATTTTTCTATTATGAAAAATGCACATAGGACCCACATTTAAGCAAATGGAAAATTCATTTACCTTCTTGCTCAATTATCAGAACCATGGCCATGAAGAAGAAGGAAAGATCCATTATATTTGTCTCTTAAAGCATGAGTACCAAAAACATCAGACATCCAGAAGTGTGTCCAGAAGATGGAGGAAGTGATTTGTAAAAAGGGAGAGAGAGAGCTGCCTGTGGATACTCTCTCAGATTCTGTGCTCGAAACACCTCTAGCCCCACCACTCTCTCCTCCCCCACCTCTACTTATTGTCTTCCACTAGAACCTCCCAGCAAAAGATCACACCAGCACACTTGGGGCAAGGTGGCTCATAAGGGGTAGCATGCACAGGTATGTTTGTTTATGATATTCCACCAACAATAAACAAACCTAAATCTATATTTGGAACCCATTTTTTTTTTTTCAGTTGGGAAAGAAACCTGTCATTTTTCAAATCGGGAAGCCGTCTTTTTCTGAAACCAAGGGAAGCCCATTGCGGCAAACCTCCATCTTAATTAAAACAATAAAAAGCCAATTGAAACATCTCGACGGACGCATCTGCATGCCAGACTCCCTTAATTGCTGAGGGCTCCTTGAACTTATTTAACTTTTGCCTCCATTAAAATAGAATGCCGACAGTATGGGATCATTTCCAGAATGGCCTTGTTTTTCCAGGGTGGTTCCCACTGTGTTTTGGTGTATGTGAAATAAGAAATGTAGTGAAATCACCTTCAAGCTGCTAAAGCAAGAAAAATCTTCTCGTTTGGAAGTGGTGCTCTCTTGGGTCAACAGATAAGCCTGCACAGCCTTCTGTACATCCAGCCAAAGACATGTAGCGTAGCGTGAAAGTTGTGGATAGTGTTCCTCAATGGGGCCTGTCATATAATCACAGTGGGAGCAAACTGGTGTATTCTTTGCCACACCGCAGGGGCTATTTTTTCCCACCCTTTGGACCCATTTAGCCCAGTTTTTGACTTCTCATTAGTCCAGATTAGGCTTAGCTTTGCATTCAGGAGTGATAATTAAAGGCCTGGGCACAGCACAAAACAACGTATTTGGTCACAGAGCCTTTGGCTACAGCAATTAGATCTGTGAGGTGAGGTTAGGTGAGGTGGGGGAGTGCAGGAGGAAGGGACGAGAACTTCAGAGAGACTGCAGCCCCAACCTCCAGTGCCTGTTTTCCTCTGTGGGAGAGCTTTAATGAACAGTTTTGCAGCGGCTGTCGGTAAAAATGGCTACCTTTTCATACCCCTGAGCTGAGAGGAACAGGAAGCTAACATCACTAAAGTATGTGCTTCAAGAAAAAGCTAATTTGGCCCTCCGTGCCAAAATGAGGCAGATGGATAATTAGCTATTTTTGTAGGCAAGCAATTGCTCTTCATTTTGGGCAATGGAAATCTGAATCAGTAAAGTTTATACTTTTTGTCACTTTTTTTAACATAGCTTCAAGTAAGCTTCAGAATTTACACACTCCTCAAAAAAATTTTATGAGATGTGCAAAAACACAAATCATAAAATAAACAAAAGACTGCCACTGACATCACCTTAAAGACATAATGTTTTTGAGAACTGCCTGAAAATTAAGGCAGTTAGTAGTTCAAAGAATATCCCAAAGTTCTACAACATGTTCATCATTTGCCATGATTGTGTTGACTTATCAATTTAAAATTTTCCTTTAAAAAGGTCACAAAGGGATCTTTGAGTGATGTCTTAAAATAACTTTTTTTTAAATTAGATCAACGCAAAGAGATTTTTAGAGGCTAAAATAACCTTAACTTGGTATAAAGATTCTGGATCAGGTGCTCCCAAGGACATTTACTTTACTTTTTTTTTTTTAAATTAAGTTACTCTCACACACCTCATTCACCAAAATGTTCATTTTAGAACTACCCATAAAAGGTGTATGAGATCCAAGCCTCTAGGGATGCTCAAGCCAAAGCCAGTGCCAGTCCCAAGCCCAGATAAACAGGGATGGTTGCATCAGGAAGAGCATTCGGGGTAAAACTTTGCCCAATCAATATGCATACAACAAAACAAATTTCCATACTGGAAGGTTAACAGGTTAACAACAACTGCCACCAGTACTGTTAGCCAACAGAATGCGGGTGGAAATTGGGCTGCTGTTGGACAAAGGAGAAGAAGAAGAGAGGGAAGGCATGAGAGTGGAAGTGAGGATAAAAACTTTGAATGTTGGTAGCATGACTGGTAAATATTTTCTGTGTATAAGAGACAAGATGAAGGAGTAGTAAGGCCAGGTGAATTTAAATAATGATGTGGATAGAAGGAGCAATATGGTAGGTGTTATCCTAAAGGAAGAGTAAAGGAAGTGTTTTAGAGGTGAAGAGATTGTCAGATAGGGTGATGAGTATGAAGCTAGAAATATGATAATGTGATAATATCATAATGACTAAGGTATGATAATGAATGTTGTTAGTGCTTCTGCTCTACAAAATGGTTGTGAGATTTAAAGTGACTATTGTTGTCCTTGTGAAACACAGCACAGCACAGCACACAGCGAGACAAAACCCACAACCTTTGAACCCACAACTTTCTAATCCTGGGGCCAACTCCCGAACCACTAGATGTAAGTGAGATGAAATGATGGGGAGTGTAGAGGTAATCGTGAGAGAAAGTGGTGATTGGTGCAGACTTTAATGGACATGGAAAAGGGAACAGAGGTGATGAGAAGGTGATGGGTAGATATGGTGTCAAGGAGAAGAATGCAGTAGTTCAGATGGTTGTAGAGTTTCCTAAAGGTCAGAAATGGCTGTAGTGAATACTTATTTAAAAAAAGGGGGGAGTGAAGGGTGAAATAAGAGTGGAGGAAGATGCACATAGGTGGATTATATCCTTTGCAGGAGGGTCAATCTAAAAAAGATTGGAGCCTGCAAATTTATGACAGGATATAGCATAGCTAAGCAGCATAGAATGTTGGTCTGAAGGATGATCTTTGAGATCAAGAATAGGAGGAAGTTGAGGGCATAGTCAATGATCAGATGGTGGAAGCTGAAGATGGAAGACTGCAAGGTGGAATTCAGGCAATGGGGTGTAGTGAAGTGTTACCTGATTGTTGGGCAACTACTGCAGATATGGTGAGAGAGACAGGTACTTGGTGTGACATCTGGATGGAAGAAAGAGGACAAGGAAACCTGGCGGTGGAACCCATATTTTCAGGAGTGTATGCAGAATGTGGGGTATCGCAGCAGTGAAGGCTAAAGATGAGGTGTATGGTGAATTGTATGAGAAGTTAGACAGTAAGGAGGAAGAAAAGGACCATTACCAATTGGCTAGATGGACAGACTTTTCCACTTACACTTTTTTTTTTTGCAACGTTATCGCCTTATTCCAAAATGGATTAAATTTTAAACCTCAAAACCGTTATCGCCTTATTCCAAAATGGGTGCAATTTTAAACCTCAAAACCGTTATCGCCTTATTCTAAAATGGATTACATTTAAACCTCAAAATCCTACACACAATACCCCATAATGACAAAGTGTAAAAAGTTTGCTTGAAACTTTTGCAAATGTATGAAAAATAAAAAACAAAATTAAAATTTACATAAGTATTCACAGTCTTTGCCATGACAAAGTAATTTCAGGTGCATCCTGTTTCCATGGATCTTCCACAGCCCATCTGTGGTAAATTCAGTTGATTGGACATGATTTGGAAAGGCACACACCTTTCTATATAAGGTCCCATTGTTGACAAAGCATGTCAGAGCACAAACCAGGTTAGTAGAATGAATATCAAATGTGGAGACAAACCACTGATGTAAGTCCTTCTGGATAAGAGCGTCTGCTATTTGCTGTAAATATAATTGTTAATGTAAACCAAGCCATGAAGTCTAAGGAATTGTCTGTAGACCTCAGAGACAGGATCAAGGCACAGATCTGGGGAAAACTACAGAAAAATTGCTGCAGCGTTGAAGGTCCCAGTGAGCACAGTGACCTCAATCATCCATAAATGATAGAGGTTTGGAACCACCAGGGATCCTCCTGGAGCTGTCCAGCCATTCTGAGCAAACAGGGTAAAAGAGCCTTAGTCAGGGAGGTGACCAATCCAATGGTCACCCTGACAGAGCTCCAGCGTTATTGAGTGTAGAGAGGAGAACCTACCAGAAGGATAACATTTTTCTGCAGCACCAATCAGGCCTGTATGGTAAAGTGGCCAGACAGAAGCCACTCCTCAGTAAAAGGCACATGACAGCCCACCTGGAGTTTGCCAAAAGGCACCTGAAGGATTCTTAGACCATGAGAAATAAAATTCTGGTCTGATGAAAAAAACATTGAGCTTTGGCCTGAATGTCAAGCGTCATGCTTGGATAAAACCATCACATGGCCTATAGCATCCCTACAGTGAAGCATGGTGGTGGCAGCTTCAAGATGTGGGTGTTTTTCGGCAGCAGGACCTGGAACTGGAGACTAGTCAGGGTCAAGGGAAAGATACAGAGACATCCTTGATGATAACCTGCTTCAGAGTGCTCTGGACCTTGGACTAGGGTGAAGGTTTATCTTCCAGCAGGACAACAGGACCCTAAGCACACAGACAAGATAATAAAGGAGTGGCTTTGAACTAACTCTGTGAATGTCCTTGATGGCGGTTGAGAAGTTCTGTAAAAAGATGAATGGGAGACTCTGCCAAGCTTGTAGCATCATGCTCAAAATTACTTGAGGCTGTAATTACTGCCAAAGTTGCTTCAGCAAAGTATTGAGCAAAGGCTGTGAATACTCATGTACATTTTATTTTAATAAACTAGCAAAAGTTTCAAGCAAACCTTTTTCACTTTGTCATCGTTGGGCATTGTATGTAGAATTATAAGGTAAGAAATGAATTTAATCCATTTTGCAATAAGGCTGTAACAAAATGTGTAGAAAATGTGTAGACAAATGTGGAAAAAGTGGAGTGTAATGAATACTTTCCAGATACACTGTAGATGAATAGTCGAAGCTAGGTAAAGAGAAGAGGTCATGAAGAGTGACAGGATGCCTAAAAAGGAGTTTTGTATGAGAAAGTCAAGAGTGGTATAGGATATTTATGAGGGCAGTGTGAAAGTGGTGAAGTCTAAAGTAGGAGTGATGGAAGCATTTTAAGTAGAGGTGGGATTATATCAAGCATCAGTGCTGAGCACATTCTTGTTTGCAATGGTAATGGACAGGTTTACAGACAAAATAAAGCAGGAGTCCTCATGGACTATCATGTTTGAAGATGACATTGGATCTGTAGCGAGAGTAGGGAGTAGCTTGAGGAGCCCCAAGAGAGGTAGAGATATGCTCTGGCAAAAAAAAAGGAATTAAGGTCAGTAGGACAAAGACAGAAATCATGAGTGTGATTGAAAGGGAGAATGGTGGAATGGTTAGAGTGCAGGTGAGACAGGTGGAGGAGCTTAAATACTTGAGATCAGCTGTTAAGAATAACTGTGAGTGTGGAAGAGAGGTGAAGAAGAGAGAGCAGGCAGGCTGGAATGGGTGAAGAAGAGTGACGGGTGATCTGTAACAGACAGTTACCAGTAAGACTGAAAGGAAAGGTTTACAGGACTGCAGTGAGATCAGCTATGCAATATGGGTTGGAGATGTTGATGCTGACAAAAAGACAGACAGTGCTGCTTGTAACGGTGGCGGGGTGCGAGAGGGACGCCAACGCAGAGCCAGGATTTCGAATCATAACTTTATTAACTATATTAACAAAACAAGATCAAAGGACTGCAGTTCAATACTAAAACCAAGGAACTGCAGCCTAAACCAAATTACCCAGATTACCAAATACCAAAACCACCATAACGTTAAGGCTGAGCCTAACTAATGAGCCGTGCTCTGTTCTGACTCATCGGGGCTTAAATAGTCAGCCCCAATGAAGCACACCTGTGCCTTCATGAGCTCAGGTGTGCTCAATCAGAACAGAGCGCCCTCTACCGTGCCCAAAACACACCTCACCCGTGACAGAACCCCCCCCAAAAGGCGCGGCTCCCGAAGCGCCAAAACACAGCTGAACCTCTGGGGGGAGGCCAAGAACAAAAAAACATTCTTCAAAAAACTCCCTATGGGGACTATGGTCAGGTCCACAAAACACTTCAACACAAAAGGGACCTCTGACCAGCCATGTCAAGGGCTGCTGGCAGTGGAGAGGGGAATCCTAGAAGTTCTGTCCACTTCTTTATCTGTTGCCTGGACTCGACCCTGGAGTCACTGGAGGAATCGCCTGACTCAGTGGAACGCCTTGCCTTGACAGAACCTGAAAGAGAGCTAAACACAGATTTTACAGGGTTCAAAGAGGAAGTCTTTTTCACATAGTCTGAACTCTGCTTCCAACCCCTGCCATCCTTGTTCTTCACATCTCTCATCACAGAATCTACAGTGCAGAAACTGTCGTTCACTTTCTTGAATTGAGACAGGTCACTGCTGATGTCTCTTGGCTCCTTCTTCTTCTTGATCATACTTCTCTGCTGCTTGGAGCTCAGTGAGGCAGTATCCCAGCTCCTGGTTCCACTACGAGAAGTTCCACATGGACTCCACCGCCAGTCACCTTGTTCTGAGTCTGCTGAATTGTGAGGGTGAACTGAATGTAGGGAGTCATAACGCAGCTGCTCAACCTCTGGAATCTTTACCTGCTTCTCCATCAGACTGTTCTTCAGCTGCTCCGCTCTGACGTTAAACACCAGGGTCCCAGCATGCACTGGTGTCTGTGGAGTGAGTCGAGATTTGAAGATCGCCAATTCTGCTTCCATACCTCTGACCTGCTTCTCCAGCTTGGTGAGCTTACTGGCCTCACTTTGGGCTTTTCTCAGTTCAGCCTGCAGAGCAACATTGTGGTCCTGCACCCATCTCAGCTCTGCCCTGGTCTGATTTAGCTGTCCTTCCAAAGTGGCTATTTTAGCTTCCAGCTTCTCCTGAATGGTTGGAGTCTCAACTCTCCTTGTTGCCTGGCATACAGTTTGGTCCCTGAGTTCATCCGTTCTCTCCAGCCATCTCTTTGGACAACCATCATAGCTTGCAACTTTATTCTGGAGACTTCTCCCTCCTTTCTGAATTTACTGCTCTTTCCGTGAAGCTCACCTTTGTCTTGAGCCAGAGCTTTTTTTTTCTGTTTCCATGGCTTCGATCTCCCTTTGGCAATTGGAGAACAGTCCTTTGGTCCTCTCCAGCTGAGGAAGCAGATAGGTGATCCTTTCCTTGTGTTTCAACCCTTCGTTCGCGACCGAGGCATTCACCTGTAGCATAGAGGCTTCTTTCTCCGTCAGCTGCTGGTAGGGCTCTGTCAGCCACTCCTCCTGTTCAGTGATCTGAACGTTCACGCAGCTGGTTTTTTTCATCTCCGAGGTGAGATTGGATTGTCCTTGCAGCTCTGATCTGTTTGGCCAGGTCCCTTGCCTGCTTTCCTCTAAATGACTTTTGCAAGCAAATTGCAGCATGTTTGAACAGCTGATACCTCTGCCTTTGTTGATGTCTGAGCTTCCACCTTCTGAACCTCCTCTGAAGAAGATTTGCTGCCCAGCGCTGCTTCTTGAAAACCAATCTTTGCTTGTGCATTCTTACTGTAGCCTGAATAATGGTAGCAGCTTTGTGCATTGCAGCAACATTCTTTCGAATGGAATAACCTCTAAAAGCTGCCTGGATGCATGTCGCAGACCTTCTCAACATCTGGAATTTCTCATGTTCAAATTTACCCTTAATGTAGGACCTATAATGTCTTTGAATGATGATGGCTGACACTCTTATGGCCTGGTACTTTACTACCTCCCTGTGTCTTCTGAATGCAGCCTGAATCAGGGAAGCTGCCTGATGTTGCAGGATCATCTCCCTTCTGACCCTCTGACCTCTGAAGCAGGCTTGCAGGAACATTGCAGCAGAGCGCAATTTCAAGAATTCCTCCCTTTGCTTTCTGGCATCTAGTGTGGAACGATACCTAAGCTGGATGGCAACAGCAGCATACTTGATGCATAAATATCGCGTCCGAGCACAGTGAGCCCTGTAAGCACATTGTATCACAGTGGCAGCCTGGTACTTTTGTTTCAGAGTCTGTCTGGCCTTCATCCTTCGGAATGCGGCTTGCAGAACAACAGCAGCCATCTTTTTCTCCTTCAAAGACTTCATTTCTTGCTTCATCATCTTATTAGCTCGGTAATATCGCTGAACAGTCCTGGCTGCCCACAGTAGCTTCAGGTAGTACTTTCTGCTCAAGCGCTTCCTCACCTGCACCTGAATGGTTACTGCAGCCTCATGTTCAATTTGCATCTGCACCCGAACTTTCATTCTAAACTTCCCACTAACCTGGAGCTGCTCCTTCTCTGTTTTCGGCCCGGCAGACAGGTTAGTGGTGCTTGGTTTGGGGGTCGACTCCTTCATGCCGCTTTCCTTGCTGCGAAGGGCCTTCTTGGTCGACCTCCCCGGTTGCACGATGCAGGAAGCGGTCTCCGCTGTCCTCCGGCTCTCTGTGTCAGGAATGGCCTTCTTTACCACTGCTTCGCTTCTCTTGTTGCGGGCGGCCTTCTTTGCCTTCCTCTCGTGTTTAAGGTTGCAGGGAGCATTTACTTCCACTGTTTTGCTGTTATTCGCACTGGCTGTGACAACGGCTGTGTTCTCATGTTTACTGTAATGCTGCTATTAGCTGCGCAAGAGGAATTCTTTACCATAACGCCTCTATTAGCTGCGCAAGAAGAATTCTTTACCGTAACTCCTCTATTAGCTGCGCAGGACGCATCCACTATCAATGTCCCGCTTTGAATAATGTAGGGAGAAAGCTCCGCTTTCCTACTGCTTTCCGGAGCGGGAAAAGACATGTGGTTCAACACGTCCAGGCACCGCTGTGTGTTCGCGGCTAGAGTGACCAGCCTCTGCAGCAGGAAGTTGAACCAGTCCATGCCTATCTCGGGACCCAGGCGGCTGACGAGCGGGATATCTGACGTCAGCCACGTCAGACGTTTCTTGAGCTCCCTGGCGGTGGCCGCCAGCGTCCGTTGTACCCAATCCTCGCCCTCCAATTCCTCACGGAGGTCCACAGACTCAACGCATGCTGGCACCCTCGTCTCCCAGGTTTCAATCAACTCCAACATCTTCTTGATCACGGCTGCACTCGTTCGTAACACCCGCTCTTGCTCGCACTCCTGACTCACGACGTCCACGCGCTGGCGGCTCATTTCTGTAACGGTGGCGGGGTGCGAGAGGGACACCAACGCAGAGCCAGGAGTTCGGATCATAACTTTATTAACTATATTAACAAAACAAGATCAAAGGACTGCAGTTCAATACTAAAACCAAGGAACTGCAGCCTAAACCAAATTACCCAGATTACCAAATACCAAAACCACCATAGCGTTAAGGCTGAGCCTAACAAATGAGCCGCGCTCTGTTCTGACTCATCTGGGTTTAAATAGTCAGCCCCAATGAAGCACACCTGTGCCTTCATGAGCTCAGGTGTGCTCAGTCAGAACAGAGCGCCCTCTACCGTGCCCAAAACACATCTAACCCGTGACACAGCTGGAGGTGGTAGAGATAAAGATGCTGAGATTGCTTTATTGGCAGTGATTGGACAGGATTAAAAATGGGTAAATTATAAGGACATGTATTGGGATATCCTTCTGTGAGTGGGCCCACACCCTTGGCTGACAAGCAACCCCACAAATTAATTATATGTATGCAGAGAAGGAGAGGAATGCAGAATTTCAAATGGTCGGATAGATTTTTCAAAAAGTATGGAAATGGCTGTATACTTATTTTAAGAAAATAGAGGAGCAAAGGGTGCCGTATAAGAGTAGAGGAAGAGGTGCATTGGTAAATTGCAGGGGTCACCTGAAGAAGATTGGAAACTGCAAAGCAGTGACAGGGGAGGGTGTAGAGAAACAGCAAATGATGGTGGTCTGTAGGATGACTCTGGAGGTTAAGAAGAGGAAGGGTACATTAATGAATCAAATGCTGAAAGCTGAAAGAAGAAGACTGGAGGAAGGTGGAATTCAGGCAGTAGTTAAAATGAGCCTTAGGGGATAGTGAAAAGTTACCAGACTGATGGGCAAAAGAGGTAAGGGTGAAGAAGTATTATAGCTAGAAAGGTACTCATTGTGACATCTAGAAAAGGGAGGATAAGGAAACCTGGAGGTGGAACACGGAGGTTCAGGAGTGTATACTGAAGATGTGTAAAAAAGAAGTGGGATAGTCCGATAGATGAAGAAAGTAGACAGGAGTACAAGGAGATGAAGCGCAGGGTGAAGAAAAAGGTGATAAAGCTTATGTTGAGTTGAATGAGAGGTTGGATACTAAAGAGGGGAAAAAAGACCTTTTCCAGTTAACTAGACAGAGGGACGAGCTGGGAAAACTGTGGAATATGTCAGGGCCATAAAAGATAGCAATAGAAACATATTCACTAGTGAACAAAGCATGTTGAGCAGATGAATGGAATACTTCAAGGGGCTGATGAATGAAGAGAATAAGAGAGAAGGTTGGATGATGTGAGGACAGTAAGCCAGAAAGTGCAGCGGATTAGCAAGGTGGCAGTAAGGGCAGATATGAAGAGGATGAAGAATGGAAAGGCTGTTGGTAAAGATGACATACTTGTGGAGGTGTCCATATACATAAACTTAGTATGAAAGTGGTAAAATTTCAGGCCTTGGAAACTCAGCAGGACCAGCATATAACATCAGCATATAATGTCAAAATGCAGATCAAAAAAGAACACTTGAATTAATATATTCAATGTATGTCTTGTTTGAGAAATGCACTTATATCAGTTCAGAGCAGAGGTCTCCACCTAGTGATGGAGCCTCATAATTACAGTATCTGCTGCAGCAACCTGCAAAGACTGAATGCATTACTTTATGTTCAAGGTTCATAATACATTTGTGTTGTATCAGTCATTGTTGTTTTTAAGGCTCAAGCCTGGACACATGCTGTAATGTAAAAACAAAAAAAATTAATTTAGTCTGTTTAGAAGTGTAGAAGTGTAGAAAAACATGTCAAGCTGAAACAGGTAAACAAGAAAGTGGCAAATGTTTATGACATCATTTGTAGAAATACATGTAAATCTATACAGGCTCATTTAAATAAAAGTGAATATTGTTTACCTAATTTGGAATTATGTATTCAGGCAGGTGAGTTTTACCTGAGCCTGTCCTTGGGTTAGAAGTTGGCAAAAGTTGTAAAAATGTTTTCAAATTGCTTTTCACAATTTTTTTGTCTTCCTCTGTTCCTCTTTCCTGGCAGCTCCATCTTCAACATCTTCCTCCCAATATAATCCTCATCTCTCCTCTGGACATGTCCAAACCAGCGCAACCTTGCTTCTCTAACTTTTTCTCCAAAATGTCCTACCTGAGCTGTCCCTTTAATATAGTCAGTCATTCATTTCCTGCTGCTTGTCCCAAGCAGGGTTGCGCTGGAGTCCATCCCAGCTCACACAAAGGGAAGGACACACCCTGGACAGGTCGCCAGCCCATCACAGGGAGGAGCGTGACAGGGACGGCACCTTGCTCAAGGGTACCTCAGGGCAACCTATTGGGAAGGGGTTCAAACCCCCGATTTGATCATGCAGCCAACGCTCTAACCACTAGGCCACCGCTGCTAACTCTGACACCTCCAACTCCACCCCCATGTCTTTTCACCAGTGTCACTGTCACCCTATAACATAGCTGGTCCCACTACTGTCCTGTAAAACTTTCCCTTTTACTCTCACTGGTACCCATCTGTCACAAATCACTCCAGACACTCTACTCCACCCAGTCCAACCAGCCTGCACTTTCTTCTTCACCCCTCTTCCACACTTGCTGTTACTCTGAAGTGCTGATCCCAAGTATTTAAACTCCTCCACCTTTATCACCTCAACTCCCTGCATTCTAACCATTCCACTTTCCTCCTTTTCATTCACACTCATGTATTCTGTCTTTGTCCTACTCCCTTTCATTCCTCTCCTCTCTAGAGCATATCTCCATCTCTCCAGGTTCTCCTCAAGCTGCTCCCTACTCTAGCTACAGATCACAATATCATCAGCAAACATCATCGTCCACAGGGACTCCTGTCTAGCCTTGTCTGTCAACCTGTTTGCAACCATTGCAAACAAGAATGGGCTCAGCACAGTACACTTCGTCTCCATGCCTCAGGCATCCTCTCACTTTCCAAGATTGTATTAAACAATCTGGTCAGAAACTCTACTGCCATCTCTCCTAAACCCCTCCATGCTTCCACATCATCTGAACCAACAACCTTTCCATTCTTCATCCTCTTCATCACTGCCCTTACTTCCATCTTGGTTATTTGCTGCACTTCCTGGTTCACTATCCTCAAATCATCTAATCTCTCTCTCTCTCTCTCTCTCTCTCTCTCTCTCTCTCATTCATTCTCTTCATTCATCAGTCCCTCAAAGTATTGTTCGCTCTGTTCACTTGTGAGTATATTTCCATTTCTATCTTTAATCGCCCTGACCTGCTGCATATCTTTCCCAGCTCGGTCTCTCTGACTAGCCAATCGGTATAGGTCTTTTTCTACCTCCATCCTGTCCAACCTCTTAAATAATTCACCATACACCTTATCTTTAGCCTTCACCACTGCTTTCTTTGCCCTGGGCTTCCACTCCATGTACTTCTGTCTACTTTCTTCATCTCTCTGATTATCCAACTACTTCTTTGCTTGCCTCTTCTTCTGTATGCACCCCTGGACTTCTGGGTTCCACCACCAGGTTTCCTTATCCTCCTTCTTCCTTCCTAATGTAGGCACCAAGTACCCTTCTAGCTGTCTGCCTTATCACTTCTGCCGTAGTTTCCCAGCAATGCTGTAACTCTTCAACACCTCCCAGTGCCCGTGTTAACTCCTCTTAATTATACCTTGCAGTCCACCACTTGATAAATTTTTTTTCGGAAAAAATTCATTCGTTAATTCGTACCCCAATAAAACCGATTGGGATTCATTTATATATTTTTTGTGTTTAACACTATTTTACCAGTTCTGTGGACATTTTGCATAGATTATGAAATGCTTGCATTTTTGTTTCTGATGTCAAAACTATTGGCCCTTTTTTTCACTTCTGTATGAGCTTCTCACAATAGACCACATCAGTGTACTCTAAATGACAAAGTTTCTATCTCAGCTATTAAACAATGCGGCAAGTTTTACTGAAGAGGATGGATTAAATATGGAACAAATTTATAGGTTGTTTCTGGGAATAATGTTTAATTATGTTAGTATTGTGTGTGTTATAGTGTGGTCATCCAAAGTTATAGGACCACTGAGTTAAGGTTTAGTTAATTCAGTCCCTTTCATCCATTAAGGCATGTGTTTCCTGAGCAGGTGACCGCTGTTCTGCCCCACAGTCTCACACACACAGACCCTCTCCGGCGAGAAGACCACATCCTGTGTCTCATATGCAAATAAGCGGCTTGGACACACATGTGCAGGGAATCCAAAGCTGATTATCCTGGCAGGAGACCACAGCATGGCACTGTGGGATGAAAAGAGTTTGGGGTCATTTTTTTCTGCTGTATTTTTGAGTGAAAACCACACAATTCAGGTTTGATTAAAGACCCCAAAGCTTTGGTAGCCTATCCAGACATGACTAATGAGTCAGTCTTAACTCTGCATCCAGGACTCTTTCAAGCTATACTTTTTGCACATTGTGTCATAAACACCTACATTTTATACTCTTAAGTTAGTCCTGAATGTAATTCAAATGTTAAAGAAGCCTCATAAGCATTTTAAACAAAATACAACTGTGTAGGTTTAAGTTTTAATCTCCTAGTTCTGAAGGAGCAAGTGATCATTTTGAAAGTGAGGGTATGCAATGTTCACTTAATCTTTTAACAATCATCTTTATGCAAGTATGCATCTGTGCAACCCAGCCCTGATTGGCTGAGACACATCAAACCTGTTTTAGCTTTTTCATATTTTTTGGTTTGTCACTACAATCTGGTTGAGAAGCATTTTAATCATGACATGAAAGCTGTATCATTCCACTGAGCACCAGTAAAAATCCACTCTAGACATCAGATATATGTTAGTAAAACTATTTCTGTCAACAAAACAGAAAACTTAGACCACAGATATCTTGAAGATAACCGTAGATCAGATCAGATTGTGAAAAGGAGCCTGAGTGCAAGTCTTCTGTAAATTCCAAATTTGTCATTGGCCCTGAGTAAACTTTACAGTGCACAGCGGAACACCTAATTTAACATTAAACATTCTGGTGAAAGTTAAAAATGAACAATTTACAAACCAACACACACGGGCTATGAAATGCTTTTAAGCTGGTTTTAACAAAACCTCACTGAGGTGAATCTGATAATAACTGAAAATGAAAATTAATTAAAAAATTAACATCACACTGCTACTGTTTGATGACTCCATCCACAATGTAAAATGCTCTACCAATGACTCTACTAAAGAATGACCTAGATTAAAGCACCATTCAAACTTAATTTGGGGCCTTTTATTTTTTTTCTTTGATTTTGTAATAATGGTGTGTAACTGCATTATTAATGAAAAAGGGACCTGTGTAACTTTCTTATTAAAGTCAGTGCTGTGCCAGAAGGCTGTTTGATCTTTTCTGCATTGGTGTGGTTTTTCAGAAGCCAATTAGAGGTTCATAATGCACTTTTAAAGAAGCCAGGACAACAGCACTAAGATTTCCCATTTCTTCAAACACTACAACTTCTGTTTCCATTTGCAAATATAGTGCAGGTTGGAGCTCTGCAAAAGGGGACATTTAATGAGCTCCATAATTCCCAAAACTGACCATTTACAGTTTGCATGCAATGGATTAGATAACAAAACTAACTAAAGGTTAAGCACAAGATCAGATGTTTGTGTTGAATCACAGTAATTACAAAAACCAGATAAATACATGTTAGTCAACTGCAATTGGAACCATCATTGAGGTTTTGCTGCTAAAAATAGAGGAATGGGTTTACAGAATGCTTTTAAGTTATTGGCCAGTTTCTTTGAAGTAAACAAGGAATGCAGTAGTTACAAAGACAAACTTAGGCTACCTCTCTGCCAAGCAATCTAAAGACGATGAGTTGGATGATGAAAGCAATCAAAAAAAATTGTTTTTCTTAGATCACTGTTAATGGGGGAAAAAATCAAAAAGTGGAACAGAAAATTCTAACTTCAGCTTTGTAGACTTCCTAGCTTCAAGAAATTTCTCATCTGTACAAGTTGTTGTGCAGCTGGAGGGCAGTTTAGTCACAAGCAGACAATTCCTGAAAAACCCTTTAGCTGAAGACAAGCTTCAGCAGCACTGCAGAATGATTCACTCTGATCATGCACACACACATACAAACAATAGCCTACCAGTACTATGTCAGTTTATGTGGCCAGTTTCAGACAATCGCCCACCCAAATTGGTGTCTGCTCAATGATGGTCATGTGGGGTCCTGAACATAGGTGAACTGGGGGGATTAGAAATGATGCAGATAAATGCAGGGAAATCTACTGTTCTGGGAGTCAAACCCAAGGCGTTCCGTTCATGGGGCTAAGTCTCGAAAAAATTAACGCCCCCTTAATGGTATGTACCTTAAGGGACAAAAATGTTCCTGCATAATTTTCTTTCTGAAGTGGTAGCAAGCACTCATGAGCAACATAAGAATGCATCCAAATTATTTGAGGATCATTTGTATCCCAATCAGTGAAAAGTGACCTCATGATCAGAAGAACAAAATAAAAAGCTTTATTAAGAGACAGAACAGCAATTCCTGCAGTTACTAAATGTGTTGAAAAAAGGCAAGCAGCCACAATTAGCAAAACTACAGTCAAATTTAAGCTACGCATTAGTTGCCTAGTAGCAATCCTCAAACTGTGCCTCATGCATGTAAAAAAACTTGTCATAGGCAAAGATATTGAAAATATTTCAGTGTATGACTGGAAAGAAGTCAGATTTAGTGATTGATTCTATATTGTGATTTAAAGCAGTAACAGAAGTATCAAACCAACACTAAAGTATGTTGATGTGAGTATTCACCTCTGAGGGTCTTTAGCCAATCCTGGAGTCAGTACCACACTAACAAAGAAAAACTAACAAAGTTGCAAACCCTATTTCAAAGACATGCTTTACCCTCCGCATTGGAATTTTGTGATGAAGGGCTCATTTTGCAGGAGGATTATAACCCAAAAGACTGCAAAAGAAAGTGTAATATATTCTGAAAGACTACCAAATACTAATAAATTCTGAAATGCATGTTTCAACTTTCATTAATGTGAGCTTTCTGTGTGGGATCTGGGAGCTCAATTTCAATCTTAATCAGTCATGATTTTCAAAATTTGCACTTATATTCAAGCATCCATCTCACTGAAAGGGCTGAATATTTAAACTGTGTGCATGCTGTGTGTCACGTTTGAATAAATAAATGTAAAAAATAATAATAATTATAATAATAAAAAAAAAAAAAACCTGTGTAGGGAGAATTTAAAAGGGGTCAGATTCATTGGCCCTCAAAATGGTCAGGATTAAAAAAAGATTTGTTGGACCTAATTGCCATCTTCACCTGTTTAGTAATAAATCATTCCTATATATTGTTTCATGCAGCCAGAGCATTGTCTACATCCTGAATATGAATAAAGTATACAAGTGTTCCACTATGAAGAACAACTAGCATAATCTTTTTAGTCAAAAGAAAAAAAAAAAAAAAAGATGTTTGTTCACCACATATTTATTCTGAGATTTGGTTCAAGATGCTTAACACATTTAAGTTCATTTTGGCCCATGAGTACCACCAGGTGTGCCACAAAGATATCAGGGTACAATTCAGGCCTGTGCAGGTACTTTTTTGCAGTACTGTCCATCTTTATGCCAGAAAAACATCCTGAAAGTGCAATCAATTCAAGGACTAAACTGGTCTGAGGGTAACTTGAATTTGTTGAAAATCAAACATTCTAAATTTAGAGAATTTTTTTTTTCTTCTATTCAATTTAGAAAAAAATCCAAGCCAGGTCATTACTAATTTATAATAACTAATTAGATGTTAATCCTAACCATGGCATCCTAGCAAATATCAGACAATAAATCACCCTGAATTACCAAGAGCCAGTCACACTTTTAAAGCGCCTGCACATGCCAATCAGCTCCTATTATAAATTAGATCTGCGTCAGCAATTGCTCCGTTCCTTTACTAATTACAGTAAACATGCTGAAAAATATTTACAGCGTTAATGAGCTGCATGCGGCAGACATCCCAATTCTTTTAGGGGCACAGAATGCTTCCTTAGCATGTGTGATATGGACAAAAAAAGTTTTCTGATGTCCTCAAGGACTGAATTGGGATTTTTCTGTTGCAAATAAGATGTATAGTAGGTCTCTAACCTGACCATAGAAACATTGCTTAAAAATGGCCAGCAAATAATACATCATAAACATGACCCCTGACCTAAGTGTTCTAGGCCAATGGGTACAACCAGAACAATAGGTCCACATTTAACTTTTGAATCCTTATAAAAAGCTGCCAGCAGTTCATTAAACAACATTCCACCATACATTATGTCCCTGAGTTTTTGCGTAGGATGTGTGAAGGGAATGTTCTGCTTTGTCACTTCTCTTTTTTGAATTCTCAAGAATTCACATCCAACATCTTGGTCTTTACTTCTGCAGGTCATGTGGGCTGCTGAACGTTTCATAAACATTGGCTGCAAACTCTTTCACTTGGTCTATCATCAAAAGATCCTGGAACATAAGAAGGAGGGGAATTATTATTTCTCATGCTAGATATGTCAGTGTGACTGAAAAAGTTCTGGGGGGAAAAAATAAATTTAATTTGAAATTTCTGGTTTATAGTTTAACTTTACAGCTTACCTGAACAAAGTGACTGGGTATTTCGCTGCATATTGAGTAAATTTGTCCATTGGCAATAGGAATTATTTTAGCAAGTGGCAAACTAACATTTGAAAGACTGGAAAAGAGTGAACAAAAAATGCATTTTAGCAATTCGCATTGTCATACTCAGTAAAAATAATGTGTAAATACACTGTTGGCAGGAAAGCTCCCTTTAAACAGACACAAAGGTTGCTGCAAACCGCCCCTACTAAAAATCACCTTCTGGGAAGGCTTAACACAATGTTGGAACATTATTGTGAGGATTGGCTAGTATTCAGAAGAGCATTATAATGGTCAGGAGTTTGATTCTACCCTTATTTTCTTTCTCTTCTTGACCTGTAAGGTCATCCTACAGACCACCTTTCTATATTGTTTAGCTACACTCTCCCCATCACTACTTTGAAGTTTCCAGTCTCATTCAGACTGTCTCCTGCAGTAGATAAAACACACCTTTGTGCATCTTCCTCCACTCTGAAATATCACCCTATGTTTCTTTTAACAAAATCCAATAGCATCCATTACCATGTTTCTAGTGGACAAAAAATCTGGGGAGAAAAAAGCTAGACCAGATGTAACTTGTTTGTTGGTGCAACATGCAAGGTAGATGTACGTAAAAACTGCAAACTTAAATACCAACCTATCAGGCGTGCTGCAGGGGGCGGAGTCTCGCTGAGGAGGTCGAAAGAACTCTGCCATGTTGTCAAGGAAACGGCTGAAGCCTCGGTATAGGCAAGTGTTAAGTACAGTATGGAAATCTGGACTGATGGAACAGAAACAACAGTTAAAATTCAACATTTAAAGCTAAAGTTGGATTAAATGTTGAACTTTGGTGAAACCTTAAGTTTTAATAAGCAGCCACAAATTACAGAACATAATCTTTCATACCTGTCAAGCATGTCCCTAGTCTCATTTAGTAGCTTTATCGTTGTGATATCATTCTCTGTGAGACCAGATGCCTATAAAAATTTAAAAGTAGCACTGTAAGATGACATGAAATATCATACATATCTAGATTTATACTCAGTCACTCCATTTACTGTAATATTAAAGTGACTCTGTGCAAAGCAGTTATGTGGCCAAAAACAACATTTTTTTTATTAGACAAAATAAGCTACGGTACTTAAAGTACAGTTTGATGCTAATCTTGAGTATTTGGACACTAAAATGATTTTGTGTTAAAATGCCAAAGGTACTTTTAACGGTCTGCCTTAAAATTTTGGTTTACTTGAACTTCAAATAACAAGTATAAGACCAATTTCAGAGTTTGGTTATTATGTTGGATAAACTTAAGCTTCAGGGCAGGCAACAACTTCAGAACTTTTCTCAGGATATTAGAGCAAAGTGTGTTAAAACTAGCTATTATCGCTCTTCAAGGAAACAGATCATCCTGAGCAGGTCCAAAATTCAGCAGACAGATTTCCAAAGTTTTATGAAGAGCTGTTTAACTGAATCACATTTCAAGATAGCTATTCAAAAGTGTCCCGTTAAACATACTCAAACAGTATAGTACACTACAGGATGAGGTTGATAGCTTAGTGGGGAACACAACTGCCCTCCATACTGGGCACACTGGAGGGTGCTTCTCTGTGAAGTAGAAGGCTGTGATAATATCATGGTCAGTTTGTTACAGGAATAGCTCCTGATCTAGTATTTTCTTCTGGTTTCAGCCTGATACAGATACTCAGCTTTGGACTGGTGCTGCCTCTATTAATAGTTTTCAGGCCTGTGAATGTCACAGAGCACTGGATTGAAAAAAACTACAAAACAGGTGAGTAAATTTTTTCCCTCAATTTCAGGACAACAAATATGTCACCTATCAACAGAACAATAAGGACAGTTAGTTTTGGGGACTTTTTATCCCTGTACATCACCCAGTGCAGAATTTCAGTCCTTAGAAGAAAGTCCAAACCAGATACATTCCACTTTGGCAATGTCAGCATCCATGTCATCCATGAAGAAATACTCTCCACACACAATCATCAGGATGAACTTTTTTAGAAGCATAGAGCAGCTGTATATTTTCAGTGTGTACTGGTTAATATTGCAGCTGCTTGGCAGATGAATTACATTAAATTCTTCATAATCAAAGGAAAAGTGAGTGGTAATTAGTTAATGTTAACTAACCACTGTCTTTTTTCCAAAAATCTGTGAAGAATTTTTCTAAAACTGAACTTTCCCTTAACTAGATACCATATTATTAAGCTATTGTTAGTTAACTGCTAAAGTAACTGTGTATCCCAAAGTGCATCCCACCACACTAAAAAGTGCGTAAAAAAACAAGAAAAAACAAAATGGTATGGCATGCACTGAGTGATGCAAGATGTAAAGTATAGAAGTGTGTGATTTGGGATGCAGCCTGTCTGTTCCGCTAACAAAACTAGTCAAGACCGCTGTGTTGGTGCATGAAAGAATGATGTCACAACAATGTGGAAAAGATGCAAAAAGAAATACTGTCATAAAAATACTATCAAAAATACTAGAGCTAATCTCTGATTAAATGTTCACTGCAAAGAACTACTAATTGCTATTCTTTCATTCATATTCACTTCCATTCCATCTAATATCCCAAAGCCATCAAATATTTCTTTCTCTAATGGGATTCTGCACAATAATTGGTTAATGCAGTTAATTAGACTACAGCATTTTGGCTAAGCAGTGGTCAATGAAAGAAAGCTTTGTTTTGCCCTTAAGGTCAGTGTGTGACACCACATGAAAACTATAAATAAAAATTACATAATTTACCATGGTAGCACTTTTACCTGGTCAGCCAGTATGTTCTCCTCATCTGGCATCATGTACCAGGAAAGAGCTCTGTGTTTCAAGGACCCACAGCCATCCTCCACCAATTGTCTTACATGATTCAAATGCTGCTCCACCTCTAGCAAAGATAAACTCTGCTTCAAAGAGACTCTAAGAAGGAGAGAGAAGCAGAGCTTACTGGTAATGTCCATGATCAAAATTCTAATATTTTGTTAATAGTACATAAGTAGTTTGTTAATATTTGTAATTTCTTAAAATTAAGAGAAGACTTCACTCGGATCCCTTCACTGGATTTGACTACATTAATAACCTTG
The DNA here is from genome assembly GCA_017165825.1 of Hepsetus odoe. Taxonomy (NCBI): domain Eukaryota; kingdom Metazoa; phylum Chordata; class Actinopteri; order Characiformes; family Hepsetidae; genus Hepsetus; species Hepsetus odoe. The sequence goes on along the minus strand of CM029370.1, from coordinate 11,256,217 downwards.
AATGAAGCTTCCTGAGTTAGTGATGCAATATTAGGGTGGCATATCATTATAATGTACCAACAGAAATCAGTTATTCATGAAAGACTTACGGTCCTAGAACTTCCTGCACAGCTTTCTTCACAACAGTTATGAGCTCAATTAGTCCTACAGATACAGAAGAAACTGTTTAATAAAAAATTATTTCAATTAGGAACCAGACTAACAAGCATAATTAATGAAAGATCAGATACTGATTAGCCTCCCTCACCATCTCCCAGAAGGTGCTGTATACTTGACAGATACTGCTGCTGCACTTCGGGAGGAGCAAAAGGCGTCTAATTGCAAGTATGAGACACAATGGCCATAAATCCATCAAATTTTCTAGATGAATGAAAATGTCTATACACAAATAAAAATGTCTATAGACAAATAGATTAGCTACAGGCCTTACAGTTCCATTTATGGTCACAGAGTTGTCCAAGTACAAGTAACCGCCAATTATGTTGAGCTGAACTCGAAGCAATACCACCAGCATGCAAGTACTATAAACAGCTACAATGCTTCGGGTAAAACCTGGTGAAAGAAAGAAAGCAGTCAAATGGGAAAATAGGCAATTCCATAGTTAGTTCCTAATCAATAGCTGATAAAACTGAGAGAACTTACTGACAATCTTAAGATCCTCCCAAATTTCAAGCTTGTTTGCTGGCCTAAGGAATATATAATATATAATAATAAGTTAGTCATACTTTATTCTGGTATAAATCCATTTTACACTGATCAGTCACAATGTTAAAGCCACTAACAGGTGAAGTGAATAACACTGATTATCACTGAACTTTAAGAAATGATGAACAGCAGGTGAACAGTCAGTTAAAGTTGATGTGTTGATAGCGATCTGAGAGAATTGACCAAAGGCCAGATTGTGATGGCTAGATCACCGGGTTTAAGCATCTCTAAAATGGCTGGATTGTTGTTCATGGTACGCTGAGGTTAGGAATAACTGAACATGTCCAAGGCGCAATCTTCAGTTTAGTGCTAGAGCTATGAAGTTTACATTGCTAACAAACACAAGATGTCAGACCATTCATATAGTGGCACACCAGCATCAGTGTGGTTTAGAAAACAGTATGACTTAATGTCAATTTAACCACATCCATAAGTGCAGCTCACCTTAATGAAAAGCAGGATGTGGTTTGAGAGTAGTCTTGGGGACAAACTTGTAAAAATTATTTATATAGCATTTGCCTCTTAGCTCCAGTGCTAAACTAAAGAAGCTAAAATTGGAAACCAAGCATATCTCAGATTCAAAGCGCGTTAACTTATACTGCAACTAATGACTCACTTGGACTTGAGGAGTGCTGTAAGGCTCTCAGAGTTCAGATGGTGTATGATTGCCTCTCTTAAAGTTGGGAGCATCGACAGCACTGAAAGCAGAGACATTCAGAAAAAGCTTTGATTGATATGGTGTGATTGGCTGGTATTGCTGATGCACTAATGTAAGAACATATACAGTACTTTGTGGTATCTAGTTGGCTTTTAAATGATCCTATGATAATACACTGTTTAAACAAGACAAGAGAATATATTCTTTTTTATTAATATTTAGCAAAGGCTTATCATCAAACGGCTTTTCTCTCAAATCTCACATTGGAGCAGACAAACATATTGTACTATGTTATATGAGGACATTTAGATTTGCATTAACAAAGTTAATAACCACACAGTAAATGAATTCGAGTATTCTAAAAGAATGTCATGCTAATTATGTACAGTACTGTGCAAAAGTTTTAGGCAGGTGTAGAAAAAATGCTGTAAACAAAGAATGCTTTCAGAAATATAAATAATGATTGTTTATTTTTATCAATTTACAAAATGCAAAGTGAGCGAACAAAAGAAAAATCTAAATCAAATCAATATTTGGTGTTACTACCTTTTGCCTTCAAACCAGCATCAATTCTTATGGACCCCACAGAGCCCTGATCTCAACACCATCGAGTGTGTCTGGGATTACATAAAGAGACAGAAGGATGCGAGTAAACCTACATCCACAGAAGATCTGTGGTTAGTTCTCCAAGATGTTTGGAACAACCTACCAGCCGAGTTCTTTCAAAAACTGTGTGCAAGTGTACTTAGAAGAATCGATGCTGTTTTGAAGGCAAAGGGTGGTCACACCAAATATTGATTTGATTTAGATTTCTCTTTGTTCATTCACTGCAATTTGTTGATTGATGAAAATAAATGATTAACACTTCCATTTTTTAAAGCATTCTTTGTTTACAGCATTTTTTCCACACCTGCCTAAAACTTTTGCACAGTACTGTATATGTCATGTAATGTCAGGCATGGAGTGTCAGTAGAGTAGTTACCCGTCATGTTACACGTCCTCTGGTTACTCTCAAAGTGGAACTGCCGCCTGGCCTGGGCAATGTACTCTGCTGCTTCTCGTTCCTGCATCTCTTGGAGTTTCCTTTGGGCATATTTACCAAGCAGGTACACACCTGGAAGAAGTTTATCTTAACATTAGTACATGGAGTTTAAACGTATTGGCAAGCAATCCAAACATGAAACTAATAATGCACACATTTTGTGTGTTTTTTTTTTTTTTTTTTATGAACCCAAAATTTTACACGATCTAGCCTTGCTTTATCCCTTAAAGAGGCAGCGTTAGTAACGGTCTCTTTAAATCTGATGTACAGGGTTCCCACAAATGTCATGTCAGGTCAAATGTCATTTTCCAAGCCTTTTCTCAGACTTTCACGCACTAAAAAGCTCAATATCCATGACCTATAACGACAGGAAAACAAGCCACCTTTGTGCTGAGCAAACAAAAACCAGTCAAAAGATGCAAAATCCAGTTTGTGAGCTTAATTCACAAACTGTAAGCAAGTTATTTGTTATTAAATTGGAACTGATTTATATAATATTTCTTCAATGAATTCTTGTATGAAATTGTATTTTTAAGTATCAAAGGCTGTGGATTTACTTTAAACACATCAAGTTCAGTCTTTAACCACTACAACCTACCACTGCGAAGCACAAAGTTTTCAACTCTTAGGTCTACAAGTCTTCAATTTTAGGGCTGTCTATATTACACATTAGCCCACCAAGGACACATAAGATTTTATTTGTTTAATATTTACCCTAATTATTTGTGTTTCACTGTCACGTGAAAGTGACAGCACAGCGCACAGTGAACCAAAACAAAATGCATTCTCTGCCTTTTACCCATACACACACGTGCAGCAGGGGGCAGCTATTGAAAGTGTCCAGGAAGCAGTGACAGTGATAGTACCTTTCTCGGTGCAGCCTTCTGGCCTGAGATTCAAACCCACAACCTTCAGACCCTGGTAGTCTCTAACCACTAGGCCGCCAATGCCAACCGATATTAGTAGATACTGGTGGGAAATTGTGAATGCCTCTGAATACTGTGAGTTATGATAACACACTTTTAAAATAATAACAATAACAATATTCCTGAAATTCCCACATGAACACTGGGTATAAGAATGAGTTTTGTTCTGATCAGCCATATGCTGAGCACATTTGAACGGAAATGGCTGAATAGGTGGGAAATACGTTTTTACCAGTCACTAAAAAGCTGATTTCAAAATGCACTTTTTTGGCTTCATTTTTACATAATGACCGAGTCAACTGGTGCATTTTGAAGATTGTATGTTTCAGTGTTACATTAAAATATTAGTAACCAGGAAAGAGGACAGAACAGGTCATGATTCGGCCCTTTATGTGCAAACCCTGGACCAGCGAGCCCCTTCGTGAGGCCATTAAGGAGAGGAAAGCCTGAGAAGTGGGTGACAGGTCAGCACGCACCAAAACCCTCAACCCCGCAGCAGCTCTAGACCTGGTTTAGCTGAACTCTACTGGGCGTTTACATCAAGAACGCACTGACAGTATTCCAAAAGCTGTACTCATAAATCAGTGCTAGAACCTAAAATCCGAGGCTCTGTTACTGAGAGGCTCAGCAGCTCCTGATAGCAAGTCGGAGCTTTTAGCTGAGAACGTGGCTACTCCCAGCCCGGGTGTTAATACCTCCAACGAAAGCTCCCGTGAAAATAAATTTCCTCTTATGACGCTTGATGAAATTCCACGTAGACGAAAACATTTTCACACCAAACAGCAAAAAAAACAAAAAAACAACTGAAAGTAAGTCAGTTTAATGCACTGGTTGCTCAGACACAGCTGATAGACTCCATTGCAAATAAGCGGTAGAATCAGGGTTGCCAGATGTATCCAGCCAACTCCCCTAAAAGGACGTTGTCCCTTCACAACCTCTTCTAAAGCGTACTTGACGGTGCTGTGAATTTGGGATTGTTCGCTGCTTCATAAACATTTGTTTGATGAAGTCAGTGGAAAGTCATCATACATTTATCCCATCTAAACAATTTTTCCCTACAAAATTTATATGACATTTAAAGGTTAGGATATTTACAATAACAAAAAAGATTCATAAAATTAAAAAAATAATGATTAAACACATCATTTCTAAATATTTTTTTTAAGCGTGTGTGTGTGCACTTGTACAATTTTTAACAATTATTTCTAAAGATCACGTGTAGTTAAATGTAAAATTTATTAAAAAATGTCAAATGCAATCAGATCTTGGTCCACTGCAGTAGAATTTAACCTCAACCTTGCCTGAAGATGCAAGGGGTTCTTAATCAAGATTAATCATGAAAACTAGACAAACCTTAAAACTAAGCCAACTAGGCAGGGAACCGAACTACAAAAGCAGCGTTTTCAGGGGATTTTATCTAGATATGGCGACCGCGGTGATGCGTGATGTGTGATCGATTGTGCTGGTTCGACTCCCTGCCCTTAGTGGTACATCGCCTATTCTCTTCCCTTAGTGAGTGAGAAACACAGTGCCAGTGCAGGTCTTTCCTTGCCGTTCTAAAAAACACGCGCTGCGCTGAGTTTCTAGTTTGTGTTGCTGAGCGTATAACACTGTTTAAAGTGTTTAGAGGTTTCGAGATGCGAACTCAGAGCAGTGAGAGTGAAGTGACTGATGGGGGATTCTCTCAGCCCCTAGACTGTGATGTTAACAACTGGATGGCCAAAGCGTTTGAAATGGTAAAATTGTTTTGACGCTCTGAAATTTCATACACACAGTTATAAATGTGTGAGTGTATATATTAGGGTGTGCATGTGTATATATTTGTGTATATATTTGTATATACTAAATATGTGAAACAGGCAAAAGATGCTTTGGAAAGCGGAGAAGTGCCTGTCGGATGTCTCATGGTGTACAGCAACGAGGTGTTAGGAAAGGGACGAAATGAGGTGAATGAAACAAGAAATGTAAGTAAATAATAGCTTCTCAAATCTGAAGATTTATAATGACCAGTATTTTAAGTTGTCTGCTCATAATCTCTCAGAGCTGATAAGTGACCACGTGACCAGCGCATCAGACGAGAGTAGTGTTCTCCATGATCACAAACCTTCCCCAACCGTAAACCAACATGGAGGTAGCGGTGGCCTAATGGTTTGGGACTAGACCACATAATCGGAAGGCCATGAGTTCAGGTCCCAGATCAGAAGGTAGTCTTGAACAAGATGTGTTAATGCAGAGGAAGCTTTCTGAGTGTTGTGGTGGATCCACAATGATAGACATTGTGTAGGTCGCCCTCCTGCCATCAGATCAGCTCAGCTTCATGACGTCTCATGAAGGTGTGTTTGGCAGTCTACCACCAAATGCTCCCTCACAGATGTTTGGTCAGATAATTTGGAGGTTGTTCAGACAATCTGAACCCATTCCTGAACAATTTGTGTGGTGTGGATGAAAGAGGCCATTGGAATTCTATAAAGAGATGTAGTAGGTCAATTCCTGACTTGTGGGTGCAGTGCCTGTTACTTTTTGGTTTCTTCTAGATGGTCCAGTTTCCTTTAACGGTTCTAAGGCATGCATGTCAGGTGGATTGAGAGGCGTGACTGTGTGTGTGAAAGCATTTGTCTGTGTGTCTGTTCCTTTTTGGGGTGTCCAAAAAGCTTTTCCTACTTTTGCTTTATGAATCCAAGCCTTCTTAGGAAAAGCTGCTCAGAGGAATGATGAATAAAATCACAGGATCGCCCATTCCTGTGGAGACAGTGCACTCAGTTCATCGACTAGTTCAAAAGTTTTTTTAGATGCTTTAATGAAAGCCAGTAGGGTTATTAGGGTTTAGGGACCACTGCTGTTAGACTAGCACTGTTATAGTTAATTAATGTAACAGTCTACTGTTTCAGCCAGTTGCTAAACATACTAATTCATATTTCCTTATACATATTTTCTGAAGGGTATGATTATATGAGTGTTCCCAAATGCGATTGGCAACTGATTTTGCCAATTGATTTTTAGTTTAATGGAATTTAGCAGTTGCTCTTGAGCAGAGCATCTTGCATTTCCTAATTACAGGGACAGTCTCCCTGAAGCAACTTGGGCCTTGGTCAGGAAATGGTGGTAGCGCTGGAGGTAGGATTTGAACCTGGAACCTTTCAGTCGAGTCAGCGAGTATCCTACTACTACACAATGAAAGTAATAAAAGTCAGTTAAAAGGAAATCTTTTTAAAATCATAGATTTTAACCTATCAAGCCTTTTTTTCAAAGGGCTTATCAGTGGATTGCAAAGCAACTGTGGAGATGTTTGTCATGGTATTTAGTAAGAAATTCAGTTATTGATTGCCCATGTAGATTTAGAGGACTCCCACTATATATGCATATAAAATGCAACAGATAAATTATTGAAAGAAAATGTCGTTTTATCCACACGTCAAGGCCACACGTCATGCAGAAATGGTGGCACTGGACCAAGTGTTGGAGTGGTGCCGTGTCAGAGAGTTGGACCCAAGGGAGGTATGTAAACAGACTGTGCTTTATGTGACCGTGGAACCGTGTATTATGTGTGCAGCTGCTTTACGCCTGCTGCGTATCCTTGATGATGTTATGAAGACTTTTGAACATGTTTAGCTCATGTGTAGAAAAATACCTTCAAACCAGTTTTATTGTTGTTGCAGCTTAATTTTTTGTGCATCCAGAGCAGAGTGTGCAGTCTCATGGTGTCATTACTTTTGGGCAAATCTTTTGATCTGTGCTACCAGATTAATACATTTGTGGCACCCTTTTTTAGTTAAATCAGTTCTATTATATTAGTGTTACATGCAAATTTAAAAAATATATATGTTTAATGCAAATGTTTACAAAAATGTTAACACCCATAGTTTTATAATAACCCCTAGTAACACCTTGTAACAAGGTAATATTTGCAGACTCAATGACAGTAAAAAGAAAAAGTGAATACTGCCCAACACTAGTGGTTAAGATAATTGTTTATGTCAGGTTATTGGATAGCAGTGACAAACACTGCCGTCATGCTGTTATTAACTGCATGTGGAATGTGAAGTTTTATTCCTTAACATTGGCTCAGATATACCTTTAGTCATATATGGCTGTAGGAACGATCGGTTTGGAGGCTGTGGTTCAGTGTTGGACATTTCATCAGATAATCTACCACGTACTGGAACATCTTTCAAGGTAACAAATCTCTGTGTAAATAAAATTTTCTAAAGTGACGTTGAAAAATGAATTTGTATATCTAGATTATATAGTTTAATTTGGAATATAGAAAATGTATATATTACTCTATAGTTACTATTAGTTACTGTAAGTCAATGCTTTCAGGTCTTGTACTGGAGAAAGTCAACCTTAGCAAACCAAAAAAATGCCTCTCTAAAATGAGTTGTTGAAGTTGTTCTTAAGCAGTGGTAAATTCATCCAACAGTTTCTGTAATCTGATGTCATCTTTCACATTGTTGTGGAAAACCTAATGGTGTTTTTGCTTCAGTTCAATAACTCATGGACAGATAAACAGCTTTCTAAAAAAAAATCAGAGAATAAAATTCTATCTCTCTATCTTGGACATTTGTACAGGTCCCAAAATATCATCATACCAGTTGTTTTTTTTCTCATAATTCGAGATTTGTGTGGTGGACACCTGTTATTTCTGATACTATATATATTTTGCTTGATAATGTTTGTGTTGAAATCACTAAGCCAGAGAACAAATTCTTGTCTAATATATTGCTTTCTCAGGTTGTTTAGAAACTTGTGGGTGAGGGGGGGAAAAAAAAAAAAAAGAAATAGTATTAATGGCCAGATCTCTTTGATTGGAGATAGGTGTAACATGATTGCAAGGTGCCGTCCCTGTCACGCTCCTCCCTGCGATGGGCTGGCGACCTGTCCAGGGTGTGTCCCCCGTCCTTCGCCCTGTGTGAGCTGGGTTGGACTCCAGCACTCCCCCGCGAGCCCCGTTTGGGACAAGCAGCAGAAAATGACTGACTGACTGACTGTAACATGAGTAGCAGAACTGAATATAAATAAAAACTGTAGGTTTAAAGGCATTTCTCAATGGAGATTGCTCTTCTCCTAATTTTGTTTCACAAGCTTACTTAGTAATTCAAACACAAGCTCGATCCAGGCATGTGTCTATTAGAAGCAGCAGAGCAGAAAAAATGAGCATTCATTTTAATGGATCGTGTGGAAAGGAACTAGATAATTAACAGCCTGTGTAAGGTGTAACAGCCTGGAGTGCAGGTTTACAAAGTTTCCTCTTTTCCATTGCAGTGCATCTCAGGTCACCGAGCACAAGAGGCCATTCAAATGTTAAAGACATTTTACAAGCAGGAGAATCCTAATGGTAAGGGTGCTCAAAAGTCCTGGCAATCTTACTGGACTAAATGTTATATGGTTGTATATATACTTTTTCCTTTTACTGCATAGCTCACTTTTTATTTCTCATTACAGCTCCAAAGCCTAAAGTTAGAAAAGATGGTGTGATTCCAGCAGGGGGCTCTGATGTCCCGCTGAAACAAGCAGCTTCTGAAGATGAGGCGAGAGGAAAAATAGCCCCTGCAGAGTGAAGTAGGATGGAATTCTTTGTCTGAACAGGAGTCAAGTTGTCAGACATCAATAAGACGGCTTTTTTGATTTTATATTTATTTATTTTTTTTAAACATAATCTTTTCCATTTTAAGTTCATTTCAATTACTCAACGTGTAGGAGGGTTTCTTTGGCCATTCATTTTGTAATTCATTCTTCCAAAGTTTCACCAGGCCCCAAATCATCTAAGGCTTCCTTTCCAGCTGGGAAGAAAGGTGTTTAGCTGCTTGATTGATCTTGTATTGTCTTCTTTACAGACAGTAGGTTGGGCAGAGTGGGCCTGTTATGTATTAACGCCTGAACATTTCTCCAGCCTTCACAAAACCTCCTCCGCCCCCTCCCTCCCACCTAGGTCCTCACATGACCTTAATCTCTGTTCCACACAGCCATGTGTGAGCTCATCCCCTAGTACTCTGATAGCAGGTGGTAGTGGCATACTCAGGGAGTTGTCCGCTTCTCTCACTCTTCTTCTGTCTTCATGCCTTCCATCAGATCATATTTGGTATGTATGGAACAATTGATATGGTCCTCTCCCAATTCTGATATCTCAGGTCATTGGCCTCTGCAGGATGTCATCCATTTGAAGCAACAAAATATAAAATTAGAAGCTTTTGAGACCATGGATAACATTTCATGCCACAATTGGAGCTCCAATGTGACTAGATTTTACAAATCAGCCTAAAAAGGTTATCAACATGTTTCTGTTTTATGTTTATTTATTATTTTTTTTACTTAACATGAATCAAAAAGCTTGGATTCATCAAAAAGCATAAGCTCAGACTGTGAGAAAGCACTTGGCTTTAGGAAGACCTTCAGCCTCTCATGGCCTCCATCCTACTTTTTTTTTTTTTTTTTTTTTCCTCCTCTCCAGTGCTAATCAGCACTTGGCAGCTAACTACCTCTAAATGTGGTTCGAGTATTTCAACCACAGTGTATCTTGGGAGTTTTACACCTGGCTTTCATGCAGTCGAGAAAACACGTGTTGAAGCTCCTAACATTCAGATAAAGTGCAGACTGTATAATGGTCATCCACTCCCATGGCCTTTAGCATTTTATCAGTTTTTAAAGTAATAATGAAGTAGGAGGTTAATACATTTGCACTGTTCCAATTAGGACTAGGCTGATTAGCATTCTGGAAAATTGTTAGATGAACAAAATTATTGGATCTGTGTAACGTCACACATGTAACCTCACACTGCATGTTTATGTTGGTTTCTGGTCCAATAACATGCACTTCAGGTGGAGTGAAAATTATAAATTCCCATTAGATATGACAGACACTTCAGTGAAACTGTTGTCGGCTGGTTTTATGTAAGGTCTGTATAAATGTGTTGGTTTTGTAACCAGTGTTTTGACTGCTTAGATAACATTTATGTTAACCTTACCAATATTTATGTACATCAAGCTTTTTTTAATTCCAAAAAAGTTCATAATAGCCCATGGAAATTTATGAAGGCATTGCAATTTAATACGTAGCAGTATAATTGCAAAACTGACCTTTTGTCCTTATTATGCAGCCTTCATGTGACTCAGATTGGTTGTTCTTAAAAGCTCTGTGAAAAATCTTTTCTAATCAGATGTGAGGGGTGATTTCATTTCTGATTCATAGAGTTCCATGAGAATATATTTTTAACTACTCCACATACATTTATTGTCATCCAATTTTTATACAAATTATTAAATGCTGTTAAAGTCTTAAGCGTCCTTCTTTTGCACCTTTTCCTCCTTTTGTGAGCTGATTAGTTACAAATATCTTCATGTAAGACTTCTGCCACATGTTTGTTCATTTGCTGCTGTTGTTTATGATCACTTATGAGACTTAACAAGGGTGTTCACATCTGAATCATTCAGGGCGCTGGTATGTTCTCACAAGATTGATCTGGGTGACAAATTGTGAACATTTAAAGCAAGAAAATGACTAAGCAATAAGGCTTGCAATGTAAGTCTGACTATGGAAGGGAAGGACTTTTAGGCATCCATAGTTGTCCTGATAGGATGCTTTATGAAGAAATGTAAGCCCACTAAGACAAGTTTGAGTTATGTTAGTATAGAAATAAATATTTAAACTTGAACCTCAGTGGCCTTGGGATGAACTAACAGTAGGAGACAGTGCATCACTTAGCATATGTTTTGAAGGCAAAATGTTTAAACAAGTGGATGCTTTATCCCCCCACAGCCAGTCCGGCAGCTTGCAGGACTCAAGCCCAGAATTGAGTCGGTGTGCTCCTACGCTGTTCCAGCGCCAAGTGAGACAGGCAATGGTTTATCCATAAGTAAAGGGCTCCCAAAACTGATAGAATGTAGAAACCATGACTTGCTTGCTTGGGATTTATTTCGTTTGGCATTATATACATTCAGTATCTAATTACAGACATTTATAAATATATATATATAAGAATTTTCTGTGAGTATTTTTTTAAGTGAACTAATTCATTTCTTTACTAACCTATAGTCTTGCTCCTTGTTGGTTTCCACTGCTGGTGACTCAGACATTACCATGGTCACATGTGCATGTATGACTGTCTAAGCTTGTTTGTGCTTCTGCAGATGGCTGGTGTCTTAATGAACCTCAGCTTTGTCTGCTGAGCCTCAGGTGGCAGTCTGCTGTATTTAATGTCATTATTTATCATTATGCGCCACATCTTTTTGAACTTCATCTTTTTGCATGACTGGTATACATGCTGCAGGCTGTCACAGCACAATACAACAGCCATATTTTCGCCTCTGCTTTGTGCCTGCCGAATCAGTCGCACGTCTGGCACTGCGATGCCTGCAGGAGATGTGAAGGCTGCCTTTCATGCACGCTACCTTGGATGCCAACAGGAATGAGCAATATGATGAATATAATATGATAAATAGAATTTTCCAATTATATCACTGTTTTTTAACAGTTTTTTTTACAGTTGTTATGTAGAATTGTTTATTTCACTTATGGATTATTTGCTTATTGTCTACAATTGCCATGAAAAAGCATTCAAAATTTGTTTTTTAATGTTTTTTTGCTTGCTTGCTTTTCTGTTGTTTAGCACATGCAGTGACTTCTGAGAGACTTAATGGTTGTCATTTTTTTTATCTAGTCAACAGATTATAATGGTTGAAAAAAGGAATAATTTGTGTTCTATTGTGTAATTTTTCAATTGAATCTTTCAACACATTATGCTTTTTATTAATGCTCAGGAAGTGAGTGTGTGTGCAGTGTTAAGGCTTCTTGGAGCAGTGCTGGGGATGGGACCTTGCTCAAGGGTACCTCAGGTCTGGGACTGTGACCTTCAGATCCTGTTGCCTAGTCTCTAAACACTAGGCCACTTTCGAAAGTTTAGGTCTTTTTTTTTTTTTTTTTCCTTCCCCCCCATCACTGTTGGGGTCATCTCCAAGCAGCCATACACAGTGATATTATTCATGCTGACACTTCTTGCTAATATATGTGGAATTGTCTTTAAGTATTCTAATGTTGCATTTAAGGTCAGTGCTTTGGTGAGAACATGGAGGTATGGTCACCTTTTGGTCACTTTATATATTTATATATATTATGTAAATATTACTGAATATCGCAACAACACAATATTTAATACTGTTATGAATGAAGAAATCAAAGCATGAACTGTACATTTTATACTTACATTTTATATACTTTATTAAGTGATCCTTTTCAGTGTTAATGTTTAACTCAAATGTTGTTAACTCAATACCAGATAATCTATTTGATTGAAATCACACTTCATATTGGGCTAGGAAGTTTGTAAAACATTTTGGAATACTCTGAATTTTGATATAAATCTGACCTAAAGTGTTATCATATCTTCATAAAGATGACCCAATAAAATCAATAACACAAACAATTATACAGTTTAATCACGAATGTATTTAACAAAATGCTCCGGCATTGAATGTCTTGGCGAAATGTATGCAAAAGTTAATGTAAAATGTTTTTAAACATTGAGTGGATGGGGACCTTGAAATAGGAGATAATCAAGTGTTTTTTGGAAAACTGGGCCAGTGTTTTGTAAGATGAGCCACTTTGGAAAGGTTCATGGTGATGTTTGGTGTATGCTATCATTCTGAATGTGCATTAATCATGAATCCTGCCTGATAAGCATCAGTTCTGCAAACTCTCTCGAACACAAATATATGTGGTGAAGACCAGATTTTGATACTGAAGGATGCTGTTTTTATAAGAGTAGCCAACACTCACATCACATTGTTATTCCATCGAGTACTACTACTACTTCTACTGGAGGTTCAGATATTCCTTAATTAACCAATTTATGTTAATTACCAATCAATGTTGGGTCACTTTTTAATTATTGAAATTAAGCTCTGACTGCATAAATAATGACATTATATAAACAGTATATTTATATTTTTATGTTTTTTGAGTTTAATGAACAAAATGAACAGTACACTAATCCCCAGTCCACATAGTCTATACATGGAAATTGAAAGAGCAGCCCATTATGTTTTAGTCACTTTTGTCATGAAAACAAACACATTTCTGCCTGTTAAGCCAACAGCAATTTTAGCCCTGCACTTTCACAACTGAGTGTTTTAGCCTGGAAGGCTTTTGGCTTTTTTTTTTTTTCAGGCCAGCCTTTCTGAGAAAAGATCATTTACATTTAACATCACTAAAGGACAATTAAAAAAGAAATAACCAGCCAGATCATCTGTAATCACCTGCACCTGTTTGATAGCTTCATGCTTTGTTAGGCAACCTTGTTCAGCTGGAATGAATAGATCACTGGAATAGGTCATTGGGTGCCTTTACAAACTATAGGATTACTTAATAAGCAAAGTTTATCTACCTAAGTAAATTGAACTACATTTGACTTCTTCAATCAAATATGTATTTTCACATATATGGATTATTATCCATTCAACAGTTAAACCAAAGTGATACCGTGACAAATAGCAGCAGCAATAGCTTCACAAAATGTCAAATAAAAAAATCTCAAAGTTTCTCTGTAAGAACTTCTGCTTCTATGTTCATTATCACATAGAATAAATATATATATCCAACAAGATTTCTTGAAGTGTGAAAAAGATTTGTTGGATTCATTTATGATGGCTGGTGAGACATCCTGCCTGTTAAAAAAGCGTTTAAACATTGATATCTGCACAGTAAACTGGGCATATGCAAACCATCCACCTGACTGCAATGGGTTCTAACACTAACGACTTTGAATCTCCATTGATTCAAATAAGCACACCCATCCCATCAAATAGACCCTTCCATTCTGTTAGGTCTGCTTAGAAGAATTAGCTCTCTTAGTGGCATATGATTTTTATGCTTACTATGCTAATGCATGCAAGAGAATCCTTCAGCTTGTGCTCAATTTGTCACCTCTGCATGAGGCAGCAGCGGTGTTAATGAGAAGATTGAAGTGAGGCTCTGCAGTCAACATGCTACAGCAGAGAGCACCCAAAAGCACTACAGTGACACACACACACACGCTAAGACTTCACAGACAATATGCACGTGTCCTTCTAATGTGGTTGGTGGCAAAAACAAAAACTAAAGTTGCAGCTATAAAATACTCCATGGGTTTCCAGTGAAAAAGTGTAAGCTTAGTCTACATAGATTTTCCAAAACTGGTAGCCTCTGGCTGGCTTTATTGCAGATTCTCCCCTAAGCATTTCCCTCTTGTTAATGTCCAACAAACATTCACAAGGGTTTATTGCGATGTGATGTATTCCATGGAAAGCACTGAGAATTTTGCAGCCCAAAACAGCCCAGTGCCAGTCCCTGGCCTGCCCATTAAGAATCCTTTCGTGTAGATCTGTTCTTTGGTCCCAAATTCCAAAGAACATTTACAGACAACACTTATGGACTGTTCCCCTCAGTAAATGTTATTGCTTTTGGCAGACATAACTTTGTATCTTTTAGTAAGCAGGGGTCTGAGGGAAAGTGTTGAAATGGCAGAGAGAACATTTTGACAGTTTTATTTGGGATGTCAAACACGTTGCCACCTCTTTTTACAGCTACCCCCCCCCCCCCCCTCATCTGCAGATGTTAAATATTAATTTATGCTCATAACTGATGTGCCACTGTATACGTTCGAACTTATTATGTGAAGCAGTTTGCAGATGTTCTGTACTTTTTACATTTCTTACATTTTTACATTGATGTAATAACGGCTCCTAAAGTGTGTCCTGAGCTGCTTCTGATCATTACCTGGTCATACCGTCCTAGAAAGGTATCTTTTTTGTTTTCTCAAAAAAAAATTCAAGGTTCTTGGAAAAGCATGTTTTCATTTTGTGTGATGAACATTTTTATATTAAAGAACTGCTTTAATTGCTTCCATCTCAAACTTCTTGGTCTTATGTGATGAAGTCATTTAAAAGTGAGTTCTTTTCATACAGATTCACTTGAGCACAACAATGAAAACTGAGCTCATTTGGCTGCTTTTTAATTTTATTGTATAACTACAAAATTAATTACATAGATTCCACTTAACTTATTTTAACCCTTTAAAAACCATGATATAAAGTTGCAAATTTTGAGAAAGATGGCTATGCTGAAATAAAAGAAAAATGTAAAACTATTCAGAAAAATATTTTGGTCAATGGGTTAATTTGAATTTAGTTTTTTTTTTATATATAATTATTCAACAAATGTCATTGGTAAAGGGCTAAATCAAGGCAATGCTTTGGTGTTGAAGCAAAGCTGAGTAGGAGTCACCATGCCCTGCCAACAATTAAAAGAAAAATAATATAAATGCATAATTTAGGCCTGAGAAACCTTTGGGGTCTTAGCAATTTTATATTACATCAATGCTCTTATTTGCTCCTGTAATAGTATACATCGTTAAATAGTACAATTTACTCACTCTCAGTTCAAATATGGCCTCTGGTTGCTCGTGGTAGGTAACAAACATGCTAACAATAACTTTAAGCAAGATGAATAAATAATCATAGGAGACGTTCAGTGTTGGATTTATCATTATGGATGTTTTACAATGTCTCTAAAAAGACAATACAGTTCGAGGCTGGATTAAAACTTTCATTAAAAGTTTTAATAAAAGTAAAAAAATAATAAAATTAATAAAAGGGATCCAGGTAAGCTTGGTGGTGAAATGGGTAGTGCTGTTTTAAAAGAAAACATAAACAGAAAACATAAAAAGAAAAGGTATGTCTTAATCCTTCACTGTTGTATACTACATTGTTGACCTTAATTCTATCAGCAGGGAAGAAAAGTCTTTAAACTTTTCTTCTTCTTCTTTCGACTGCACCCATATAGGGGTCACCACAATGTATCATCCGTTTCCTGTCCTCAACATCTTCATAGTCCTCAACATCTCTCATTCGCACCGACCATTACATGTCCTCTCTCACCACATCCATAAACCTTCTCTTTGGCCTTCCTCTTCTTCTCTTGCCAGCCATCCTCAACATTGGTGTCCCAATATAATCCTTGTCTCTCCTCTTTACATGTCCATACCAACACAATCTTGCTGCTTTTACTTTGTCTCCAAATCATCCAACCTGAGCTGTCCATGTAATAGACTTGTTCCTAATCCAGTCCACCTCGACACACCTAATGCTAATCTCAGCATCTGCCACCTCCAGTTCTGCTGCCTATTCTTTCTACCATCTTGTAAACTGTTGCTTTCAGTCTTGTTGGTACCCATCTGTTACAGATCACTCCTGCCACTCTTCTCCACACATTACAACCTGCTTACGCAGAGCTATTGACCCCAAGTAACTAAACTCCTCCATCTTTGCTACCTCTCCTCCCTGCATAGTGTTAAGGGAGTTGGTCACTTTTACTTTTTGCATCCTAACCAATTCACTGTCCTGCCTTTCATTCACACTCACATATTCTGTCTTAGTCCTACTGACTTTTATTCAGTCAGTTTTTATTTCTGTAGTGCTTTATTGACTGTTGTTGTCATCACAAAACAGCTTTACAGATTCCAGGTCTGAGCCCCAACGTAGTGAACAAGCTGAAGGTGACAAAGGCATGGAAAAACTCCCTAAGACTGGAGGAAGAAACCTTGGAAGTATCCAAGACTCAAAAGGGGAAACCATCCTCTGGTCCACACAAGATAATCAAGAAAGAAAAAGAAGTGACATTTCTATAAGTTAAATAGCTTTAAGCACTGATTGCCAGTACAGTATGGGATAGTAGAGAAGAGATCCAGTTAGAGTCTGTAATCAGGAGTTGTTTTAGCCAAATGTAGTAGTTCTGTTTAAGTTAGTGTAACTTTGGTTAACGTTGGTTTGTGTTTTATAAACAAAAACACCTGGTTTAAAGACAGCACACCAACAACGAACCTGAGTGATTTCAGGAGAGTGGTGGGACAACTGTACAAGCATATCAGTTTACGATATTTCTCTGTGTCCAAAGATCTGCACCTTTTAACTGACGAGGAGATGAATTGCTAAAAGCTTGACAAAACAACCAGGTTTTTAGCCTAGATTTAAAGACTGAGATTGTGTCCGATTCTCGGACAATGGCTGGAAGACTAGTCCAGAGATGGGGAACTTTGAAAGAAAAGTCTCTTTGCCCTATTGTAGTTATCAAAACTCTGGGAACTAGTAGATAGCCAGAAACTTGTAGTCTAAGTGAGCATGGGGAATCATAACTGGAGTTAAACTTCGAGAAGCACACGGGAGTTAGTTAGTGTCCCAGTCATTTGTGGCGTCCAGGCTTTTAACAGTTGGTACAGGGTTAACTAAAATTAGCAAGGTGTAGCATTAAAACCGAGTTTGATTCTAGCAGTTTTCTGAGCACATCTCCAGGGTCTCCTCAGGCTGCTCTCTATGTCACCAGCTAACATGATAGTCTATGGACCTCCTGTCTAATCTTGTCTGTTAACCTGTCTATTACCATTGAAAACAATAATGGGTTCAGTGCTGATCCTTTTTAATCCCTCCTCTATTTTAAATGCATTTGTCACTCTGACTGCAGACCTTGCCACTGTCACATTGCCCTCACACATATACTGTGGCTATTTGACATCCTTCTCTGCCACTCCTGACTTCCTTATACAATACCACAAATCTACTAAGACTCCCTGTCCTATGCTTTCTCTAAATCTACAAAGACACCGCGCAACTCCTTTTGACCCTCTCTATATTTCTCCATCAACACCCTCAGAACAAATGTTGCATCAAAGTGCTCTTTCCATTCTGCTAATAAGTCTTTAAACTGAAAGTTTAATGGAAATTCTAGCTTCTATATCGCTGCTGACACAGAGCTCCATAAAGCAAGTGTCTGGGGTTACAGCCAGTAAAATAACTTTCACACACATTGTTCACTTGTGACGTTCATTGTTGAAATCGTGTAGTGTAAAATGCTTCTTTGCTAAATGTCTTTAGTAAAATGATTTAGATTAATATCAGACCACGTTCTAGGAGCCTTTCCTGCAGAAGTCCAGACAATTCCAAGGGTTCTTGCAACTGACAGTACTTTATGTTGTATGTTTGATTATGTCCTACAATAATGTCTCTGGTCAGACTCTGTGGTTTAGAGAAACAGCGGGATGGAGGCTGAACGGGCCTGGCATATTTGTATGCGTCCATTATGAGGTGATTGTTATTTCT